>WNWK01010052.1:0-12500 GCA_009830355.1 Cherax destructor
CTTCTTTCATTGTTGGGTGCACTGTTACCCTGGCTTTGTGGCTGCTGGCTGCATCATCTGCCATACCTTAAGTGTGGTAAGCCCGGGGGGCTGTAGGAAAAATGGCACATGACACACACCGAATGTGGTTCATGGTGGTGGTGGGTTGAGCAGTGGGGTCTCCCGACCATATGGTGGGCAGTGGGGGAGAGGGAGGTATGGGGGATGTGTGATTAGGCAGTCCGGCTTCGCCTAGCCATATAAGACAAGTGAAAATTTGTGTATGCAATAATTTCGCCAAAATCATTCTGAACATAACGAAAAAAATATATTTCATTGTATTTGTTTATTATTAAATTAATGTTAACGTATGTAAAATATATTTAGTTGGGTTAGGCTAAATTAAATTGCGCTTGTTGTAATAAGGTTAGGTAGGTTTTCAAAGTTTCTCTTGGTACAAAATTATAAATTCTTACATTAACATAAATGAAAAAAATATATCTTCAAACGTATAAGAGAAAATTTTAGAAAGGACTTAATTTTAGATGAGTTCTTGCTAATTGACCAGTTTTACCTAATCGGCACGACATATACTACATATATATATATATATATATATATATATATATATATATATATATACACACACATCCGGAGGCTTGTATACTACCAGGATGACCAGGTTTTGATTCTCGATCTTTACTGCTAAAACTTCAACTACATCATTTGAGGCATTTAGTAGTTCTGAATATAAGTGACTCTGATATATACAGGCCAACCCTCCCCCCTCCCTCCTTTTTGCCTATTCACATCTGTATAGGTTGTAGCCAGGGATCCATATTTCATTGTCCAAGTGCTCCTTTATGTGGGTCTCTGTGAAAGCCGCAAACATTGCATTTGACTCTGTAAGCAGTCCACAGATGTAAGATAAGATTAGATAAGATTTCTTCTGATTTTTAACCCCGGAGGGTTAGCCACCCAGGATAACCCAAGAAAGTCAGTGCGTCATCGAGGACTGTCTGTTTTATTTCCATTGGGGTCCTCAATCGTGTCCCCCAGGATGCGACCCACACCAGTCGACTAACACCTAGGTACCTATTTGCTGCTAGGTGAACATGACAACAGGTGTAAGGAAACACGTTGAAATGTTTCCACCCCGCCGGGAATCGAACCCAGTCCATGCGTGTGTGAAGCGAGAGCTTTAGCCACCAGGCCACCGGGGCCACGGTGGCCACGGTATCTTGTTGATCGTCGCTGGCTTCAGACCTTGTGTATTGGCAAAGATGAATGTCGTCGGATTGGTGGTATGGGGGAGGGGGTCCTGGCACTAATATCTGTTGTGTTAGAGTGGAGGCCATTGAGTGACAGGCATCATAGTGACGCTTCATAGTGAAGCTTCATAGTGACGCTTCATAGTGACGCTTCATAGTGAAGCTTCATAGTGACGCTTTATAGTGACGCTTCATAGTGACGCTTCATAGTGACGCTTCATAGTGACGCTTCATAGTGACGCTTCATAGTGACGCTTCATAGTGAAGCTTCATAGTGACGCTTTATAGTGACGCTTCATAGTGACGCTTCATAGTGACGCTTCATAGTGACGCTTCATAGTGACGCTTTATAGTGAGGCTTCATAGTGACGCTTCATAGTGACGCTTCATAGTAACGCTTCATAGTGAAGCTTCATAGTGACGCTTCATAGTGACGCTTCATAGTTAAGCTTCATAGTGACGCTTCATAGTGAAGCTTCATAGTGACGCTTCATAGTGACGCTTCATAGTGACGCTTCATAGTGACGCTTCATAGTGACGCTTCATAGTGACGCTTCATAGTGACACTTCATAGTGACGCTTCATAGTGACGCTTCATAGTGACACTTCATAGTGACGCTTCATAGTGACGCTTCATAGTAACGCTTCATAGTGACGCTTCATAGTGACGCTTCATAGTGACGCTTCATAGTGACGCTTCATAGTGACGCTTCATAGTGACGCTTCATAGTGACGCTTCATAGTGACACTTCATAGTGACGCTTCATAGTAATGCTTAATAGTGACGCTTCATAGTGACGCTTCATAGTAATGCTTAATAGTGACGCTTCATAGTGACGCTTCATAGTGAAGCTTCATAGTGACGCTTCATAGTAACGCTTCATAGTGAAGCTTCATAGTGACGCTTCATAGTGACGCTTCATAGTAACGCTTCATAGTGAGGCTTCATAGTGACGCTTCATAGTAACGCTTCATAGTGACGCTTCATAGTGAGGCTTCATAGTGAGGCTTCATAGTGAAGCTTCATAGTGACGCTTCATAGTGACGCTTCATAGTGAAGCTTCATAGTGACGCTTCATAGTGACACTTCATAGTGACGCTTCAAAGTGACGCTTCATAGTGACACTTCATAGTGACGCTTCATAGTGAAGCTTCATAGTGACGCTTCATAGCAACGCTTCATAGTGAAGCTTCATAGTGACGCTTCATAGTGACGCTTCATAGTGACGCTTCATAGTGAAGCTTCATAGTGACGCTTCATAGTGACACTTCATAGTAACGCTTCATAGTGACGCTTCATAGTGACGCTTCATAGTGAAGCTTCATAGTGACGCTTCATAGTAACGCTTCATAGTGAAGCTTCATAGTGACACTTTATAGTGACGCTTCATAGTGACGCTTCATAGTAACGCTTCATAGTGACGCTTCATAGTGAAGCTTCATAGTGACGCTTCATAGTGACGCTTCACAGTGACACTTCATAGTAACGCTTCATAGTAAGGCTTCATAGTGACGCTTCATAGTGACGCTTCATAGTGACGCTTCATAGTGACGCTTCATAGTGACGCTTCATATTGAGGCTTCATAGTGACGCTTCATAGTGAAGCTTCATAGTGTTGCTTCATAGTGAGGCTTCATAGTGAGGCTTCATAGTGACGCTTTGTAGTGACGCTTCATAGTGACGCTTCATAGTGACACTTCATAGTGACGCTTCATAGTAACGCTTAATAGTGACGCTTCATAGTGACGCTTCATAGTAACGCTTCATAGTGACGCTTCATAGTAACGCTTCATAGCAACGCTTCATAGTGACGCTTCATAGTGAAGCTTCATAGTCACGCTTTATAGTAACGCTTCATAGTGAAGCTTCATAGTGACGCTTCATAGTGACGCTTCATAATGACGCTTCAAAGTGACGCTTCATAGTGAGGCTTCATAGTGAGGTTTCATAGTGAAGCTTCATAGTGACGCTTCATAGTGACGCTTCATAGTGAAGCTTCATAGTGACGCTTCATAGTGACACTTCATAGTGACGCTTCAAAGTGACGCTTCATAGTGACACTTCATAGTGACGCTTCATAGTGAAGCTTCATAGTGACGCTTCATAGTAACGCTTCATAGTGAAGCTTCATAGTGACGCTTCATAGTGACGCTTCATAATGACGCTTCATAGTGAAGCTTCATAGTGACGCTTCATAGTGACACTTCATAGTAACGCTTCATAGTGACGCTTCATAGTGACGCTTCATAGTGAAGCTTCATAGTGACGCTTCATAGTAACGCTTCATAGTGAAGCTTCATAGTGACACTTCATAGTGACGCTTCATAGTGACGCTTCATAGTAACGCTTCATAGTGACGCTTCATAGTGAAGCTTCATAGTGACGCTTCATAGTGACGCTTCATAGTGTCGCTTCATAGTGACGCTTCATAGTGACGCTTCATAGTGACGCTTGATAGTGACGCTTCATAGTGACGCTTGATAGTGACGCTTCATAGTGACGCTTCATAGGGAGGCTTCAACACTTTATACTAAAAGTAAAAAAAAATCTTTTTGTCAATCTCGAGAATTTGAAAACCGAGATAAAGACGTTGATTAGCCTATAAATTTAATTAGGTAAATGAACAAATAACTCTGTCTTGTTCCAAATGTGTAATATTTTTCAGAAATTGGTCTTTGGACGCTTTATAGAAAGCCTTTATAATGATTAAAGTTCGAAGATAGTAAATATAAAAAAAGAGTTCGGGCTAGCCATTGGCTCATCCCTTAGTGCAATATTAGACTATTTATATATTTATATATGCAGTATTAGCCTATTTATGTATGGAAACACTTGCCCTGTTTCCTGACGAACCTCACCTTTTACCTAATCGTACCTTACCTAACCTTTTACCTAATCGTACCTTAACTAACCTTTTACCTAATCGTACCTTACCTAACCTTTTACCTAATCGGCACGACATATATATATTTATATATATATATATATATATATATATAGAAGGATGGAGGAATTAGGCCAATCGCAGTGGGCAACACGTTTCGCCGCCTCGTTTCTAAAGCTGCTGTCAGAAGTATTCGCGCAGAGGCAGCCATCATGCTTCAACCAAACCAGCTTGGCTTTGGGGTCTCTCAAGGAAGTGAAGCAGCGGTTCATGCAACAAGGGCATATATCGACAACCTGCCTGAGGACAATGCAGTGGTTAAATTAAATTTCAAGAATGCATTTAATCTGTATAGCAGTTAGGGAAATCACAGTAAGACTGACCAGTGAGCTAAACATCTGGTTCCTGGATGATGGCACACTAGCAGGTACAAAGGAGTCCCTTGTAGATGATCTTACACAGGTGATGACACAGGGACAGGAAATGGGTCTCATCCTGAATCCATCCAAATGTAAAATCATATCAGTCAATCAACAAGTGATAGATGCAGTGCTATCAAAACTACCAGGAGCAACAGTCATTGCCCCTACTAATAGTGTCTTGCTTGGAGCACCTCTGGGAAGAGATGCCATTGACACAATTCTCAGGAAGAAACTGGAAGAATTGAGGAGAATGGAACAACGAATAGGCAATCTTGACACCCATGATGCCTTGTACCTTCTCACAAAATGCTTGAGTCTGCCCAGGTTGACATATTTCCTAAGATGTGCTCCTTCATATGATAATCATATACTGCACGAATATGACAGTATCCTGAGGCAGATCTTTACTAAAGTACTTAACGTTACTCTAGAAGATGGGCAGTGGGACCAAGCTACACTCCCAGTCAGACTAGGAGGCATTGGTGTCCGCAAGTCATCTCAGATTGCTCTACCTGCTTTCCTGTCTTCATGCATTGCATCCAGAGGGCTTGTAGCAGCAATTCTCCTGAACATCTTAGGGACACGATTGGAATCCATGACCAAAAGTTCGTTGATGGAGCCAGGATCTGGGATAACCTAACAGGCTCTGAAACCAGGCCTGCTCCCCCAACAACTACAAACAGTCGCACTGGGATGGCCCAATAGTAGAGAATATAGCCTCAGCAATGCTTCAGAGTGTGTCAGGGAAGGATAGAGCCCGCCTACTTGCAGTGAGAGCTCCTCATGCAGGGGACTTTCTTTTGGCTGTTCCCAACTCCAGCCTTGGCACACGCCTCGAGCCACAGACCATCCGCATTGGTGTTGCCCTTCGACTTGCCGCCCCTATTCTCGCCGAACACAGGTGTATTTGTGGCAGTGAAGCAGCAGACCGATTCGGGTACCATGGTCTTGTGTGTCGTAAATCGAGGGAAAGATTGCAAGACATGAAGAGGTTAATAACATTATCAAGAGGAGCCTCACAACAGCCGGATGCCCAGCAGTAAGGGAACCACCCCAACTATGCAGATCTGATGGCAACCAAAAGCGTCCAGATGGTATCACCCTTCAAGCCTGGACAGACGGCAAGCAGGTGGTGTGGGACTACACATGTGCATCTACCTTGGCTGATACCTATCTCCAGTACACCAGGGAGGAAGGAGGGGCTGCTGCCACCTTCAGGGAGTCCCAGAAGTCGAGAAAATATGGAGAACTTGCCCATCATTATATGTTTGTTCCCATAGGCTCAGAGACCCTTGGCTCATGGGGAAAGAGTGCATCTAAGTTCCTCAAGGAGCTGGGCAAAAGACTCAACAGGGTAACTAGGGATCCCAGGGCAGCTAGTTTTCTGTTCCAGCGACTCAGCGCTGCTGTTCAGAGGGTAATGCATGCTGTATTCTGGCACGCGCACCAGCTCGGAAGAGCTGGATGAGATTTTCGCATTATAATCAGTGACAAAGATGTAACAATATGTACTAGACATGTATCTCTCACCTCGTGTACTGTATATGCCATCTTTATATCAACAATGTATCTCTCAAATCTTTTGTACCATATTATGTAATAAAACATACCTATTGGTAAAAAAAAAATAAAAGATGGGTGGTAGGAGAAGTGGAATATTCAAATGGCATCAGGAAGAAATCCAAATATTCTTCCTTGAAGCCTTTTTATCCACTTCTCCGAGGCTATGGGTCCCACAATTTGTACCAGAGGTGGACCCCTTTATAAATAATATATATATATATATATATATATATATATATATATATATATATATATATATATATATATATATATATATGTCCTCATACTTTGTAATATAAAGTAGTAATTTCCCATAAATTACATTATTAGTCGACTTGAAAGCTTTGGTCTTAATGGAACACTGAATAGCAGCTCTGTTCAATATTAATTATGGTAAACTATTCTAAAAAATTACTCTGCACATAAACATACATACATATTATGAATCTTCCCTACCACTAATCCTTTATCCGTCAATAACTGTAACAAATCTAAACTCACTAAATAATGTTTCTGTTATAAATGACTAGCGACTAATTTGGTGTTGGATTTCGGCCACCTTCAACTTTCAGAATGTAAAACACTTTAACAATGAGGAGATGGAATATCTTGTTATATTAATTTGCGAAAGTAGAAAAAAAGAAGATCATCTGTGCACATAACCACATCAGGATTTACTATCTTGATTTCACACACTATCCAATAGTCCTTATCTTTCTGGATTACTCACTTCAACATCAACGAGAGCATCCTTCACCTCATTCATTAATTTATGTATTATGCTCTGTGGAAGTGAGTCAACCATTACTCTGCTGTATAGAGAATTGAAATCTAGGTATAATATACGAGTTCCCAAACCCTCTCTTCAAATTTAGGATTTACTAATGGATTATTTACCTTGGTGAAGTGAGTGACATCACTAGTAAAACCTCCTCTAGGATATCTTTTAATCACATCATATAATTCATGGGAATGGATCGTATCTAATTCATGTTTAGACTTAAACGAGAAGAAATTCCAACTGAATGATGGTAAACTTACATAATTACTGACATCTTAATTACACATATCTTTGAGTGTTCTCCACCACACCGAAAACATGTCAGCCAATAGTCTTATGGCTGGATTGAAAAACTTTTTTTTTATATTTTATTTAAATTAGCATTATACATACATTGCCATACAAAGTATCATTACAAAGACATATTTACATGTAAAGAAAAAAACCCACAACACTACAATAAAACAAAACCTTCATCAAAGACAGTCACGTGTCCCTAAACATACATGGCATTACCATAGAAGACCCAACCAAAAAACACAATTACTACCAATCATAACGCCCCTTTCATTTTGAAAACTCTGTTCCCAAAATACGCAAGTACAAGCTACATCTCGGTACGGAAAAAAAACTCTACCTAAATTTATACTAAGTCTCATTTAAAGGGATATAATTATACTCACAGTATAATATGTTTTGTAAAAGGCTATACACCGAAACCATGTCCGCTATTCTCAAAAACAAACACCAACAATTGACCCTAACCTATATATCAATACAAAAAAAGACAACCTCACATAACCTGCAGTGTTGATCCGTATATACAAGATATAGTGAATGCCATGTCTTGAAAGGACCCCCAAGGACCACTATAAGAATATTGTCCAACCCTATGATCACGAGACCTAAGTCTCAAATACACGTGCTGATATATTTTAAGCATCTGCATTTCTAGTAAGTTTAACATTATTTCCCCCAAATAACCCCCCTCCCAAATAAAATAATACAAACCTTTTCATTATGGCACTGGACAAACCCGACATATCAAGTACAATATAATATTTCAATATATGTGTCAACAAACGTCAAACATATAATACACTCTTAACATTATGATTTTTTTTTTATACCATTATACTTGGCAACATATAACACTGGCTTTATACAAGAGGTTCTCGAATATTTCACCTAATACATACAGACCAAAGGTCATTTCCTAAAACATACACTTAGGATAAAGAATGAACACGATACCCCTCATCATTACAAGACTCCCAAGGTTTACTTGATGTTGTCCCCATCCTACACGACGTAATGAACATGCTCGAGTAAACCCTCTGGAACAATACACAAAACCAGAGCAAGACAATGAAATGGTAAGGGTAAACTCCCAAGAATTCACAGTAAAAGAAAATTAATATATGTACAGGGCCTCATGAAAAGGCCAAATAAAAACATTCATCACCTGATCATACATCGTCCTTTAGAATAACATTATGAAGATATAATAATCCAAGTAAGACATATGTATGACATGACATATATACCTGGTCGGAAGACCACATTATATAATGAAACTAAGAAAATTATACCCATTTAAATACAATAACCATATAAACATAATTCTTAAGGAAGAAAAACTAACCTTCCCCAGGCCAACACAAAATTTGTAGACGAAACAATGCCATTGTTTCTTCGGTTTTCCAATTTTGTTTAAACCACTGCTCTATTCTGAACACACAGCGAGACAAGCCCCCGCCACCTATCCCCGAACTCAAAACTCCGAAAAAAAAAACTCCACCCTCATCTGCGTCATGAGTAGGAAAAACACACTAAAAAAAAACAGAAAAAAAAAAACAACCAAGCCCTACCCATCCCTTTCTCCTAACCCCCCCTGCGACTCACACACATACCTAAAAGACGTACACACCTTCCACACCGCCTCCCCCCCCCTGCGACTCACACGCATACCTAAAAGACGTACACACCTTTCATACTGCCCCTCCCCTGCGACTCACACACATACCTATAAGACGTACACACCTTCCATACCGCCCCCATCCCCGTGAGACCAACCCCTCCTATCCAGCCCTCTCACCACCCCTCAATAAAATACCCATCGTTAATCGCCTATACCCCGCTGGAAAAACCCTTTCCCATGCCCAACCATACATAACTCGATTCCTACATACAGTTCTATACAACCTGGCAGCTAACACCCTAACACGTGTTTCTCCCCTGACTTCCCTCATGCCCCATGACACAAAAATATAATCCAGTGCCAAGTACATCACGGCCATTCGTACATCCTCGGCACAATCCCCAACATCTAAACTGAGAATCCTCAAACTTGACAAACCCCCCCCCCACCCTCCTTATAATTCCCCCAAACCATTCCCTCACCCTCGCCAACTCCTCACAAAAATAAACTATATGAAAAGCCGTCTCCAGCATACCACAGCTATTACAAAGACCATTCCCCACCATCCCCATCACAAAAAGTTGTGCCCTTCACGCAAGTATGCCATGTTAAAACCAGAAACCCGTTTCCTGTACCCTGGAAGGCAATTTCAGCTTCTTGAGCCAGTACTAAGTACTTCTCCAATCATACAAAACTTTCTTCATATGATTACCCAATATGCACGCAAAAAAATTATAATCAGAACAGAGTAAGGTGATTGCTTTATAGTCCTTCAAAGTATTACAATCCCTCCCCTTTAGAACTAAGACCACGGCCCCAGTACGCTGTTCCTCACTCATACAACCTGATGTTTTCTTGCCATTGAATAAAGCCACCAAAACCCCCAGCAACACTTCCCAATGGGTCACATAGAAATTCCCGGAGATCCCGTTAATTCCTGGCGCCTTTCCCAAATGTTGTCCCTGCACCGCCTGCCATACTTCGTCTTCAGTAATGCTCCCCTCCATATATTCTCTTTGTTCATCACTTAACCCTGCACCTATGCCCTCCAACACAATTTTACGTGCTCCCCATTCACATTTCCCCTCCCTCAACTTTCTTAGAATCCATTTATCTGCATAACAACTCATAGCTTCCGTTGTCAGCACTACCTGACCACACCTATACCCCTCCAAATCCTCATCCACAGTTATTGCCATGATTGTCATCCCCCTTCTCCTCCTTTCGAATCTTTGCAAAACCATTGCTGGGGCTTATCTCCCCAAAGGACATCCTCCACCCCCCCCAACCCTAATCGCATGAAAAGCCACATTTTGTAAATCCCACAATTGACCCTGTATGTCTGCAATGTCACCCATGGGGTACCTCCCTCCCCCTTTATAGCATTCCTGTAACTGATATTCCAAATAACGCTGCTTACCGTACCTCAACCTCGCCTCCTCCCTACCCAGCCTGCTGTAAAAATCCTTAATAGCAACCTTCGTTCTATCTGTCTACCACTGCACAATGTTAGCAAATACCCGACCCCTCCCCAACACAACCTTGCCCAACAATCAGCAAAAACCTCCCGATGATCAAGTCCCTGCAACAAACCTGTATTTAATTTCCAGTAACCAGGAAAAATGCGGAATGCCCCTGCCCATCGCAAATTAACCAAAACACCCCTATGATCAGAGAATCCCACTTCCGCGCAGGTTACACTGCCGACCTGGATAGCCGATGACATGTATACCCAATCATGCCTCGCTGCATAACCTCTTCTGACAAAAGTATGCTCCACTTTTCATCCACCACCCCTGACTACATCCTCCACCCCCACCGCCCCCAAAACATCCCGCAAAACCCCCAATGTACAACCTGCTCCCCGAGGCTCAACGTCCCTCCCCCTGATCACACAATTCCAATCACCTGCAATTATGGTAACCAAGGGAAGACCACGCAAAGCATAAACCAGATCCCTCCTAACAAAATCCTCCTTCACTCGACGGTCATTACTCGCCGGCATATACACCCCAATGAAGCACACCTGAATGTCACCCCACTCCCCGTCCACCCTGACTATCCATCCCCCCCTCCTCCCATGCCTTCAAAGTGAAGGGGCTGGTCTCACGGACCCCTACCATCACCCCACCCTTTAAATGCTCAGAGCTCCCGGTATACAAAGTATACCCATTCAAAACCAGGTCCCGTCCTCACCGGAAATTATGTTCTTGGAGAATACAAACATCAACATTCATACGTCTCAAAGTCACTTCTACCCATCTCCTTTTGACCTCTGCCCGGAGGCCATTCACATTCATATTTAAACACTTGAATTCTGTAGCGGGGGCTTCCCTCTCTGCCTCACTAGTCCCGATACCCCTGACTTAGCAGTACGATTATTCCCCCATCACCCTCCCCCTTCCCCTTGGCACCCTTCACTACCTCCACCTAGACCTTTTTGCAAATCCGCTGGCCAGGATTGATGACATCATTATCCCCTGTGCCACTTGACCCCTTACGGGACGCACCTGTAATCTCCATGTCCCCTTCCCCAGGTGCATGATGCACCGCAACTTCCATCACAACTTCCGATTGATGATCGGACACAGTAGACCCACCAACACTTTCACCTACCATACCCTCTACCCCAGAGCCAGGCCAACCTCCGATTACATCAGAACCTCCGTCAAAGGGCTGTCCAACAACCGTTGCAAATCCTCCAGACTGGGGTCCTGCAACTCCTCCGCCAACTCCATCTCCGCTGCAGGCTCCACCAATAAACCTTGGGACGTGTCCTCGTCCATGTCCCACGATGACTTTGGCAAACTTGAGACCTCGAATTCAGCCACCTAAATAGCGTCACTCCATCTCCCCGACACCACCACCGTATGAGACACCACCTCTGCTACAGGCGTCTCCATGTCCACCGCCACCACTGATCCAGTCGCCTCTTCTCGACGAGTCTCCTCACGTTGATTAGAAGAACGTGGACCCCGATGCTGATCACACGCAGCCGCTACATGCCCCGGGGCCCCACATAGGCGACACGTTCTCTGATGCCCAGGGTACGTCACATAAACTTGCGTCCGAAAGTTTTCTAAGATAATATACGACAGAATTTGTCTTCTCAGGGTCATTTTGAGAGAAAAGATCCCTCTGTCATACCTGCATAAATACCTTGGGTACACCGGCCCACATTGGCTGCATGTATGGTCCCAAACTGGCCGAAAACCCTCCTTATATCTACTTCATCCGTCTCAAAAGGAATGTTGCAAATTCGTATCTACAAATAACGTGCAGAAACATCGCGAAGGCGAACCAGGCATGCATTAACCACAATACATTTTTCCTGGTACATACTTGTTGACAACATTCTCGTATGCTCCAGTGGTCATGAATTAAACGAAGATCCTCGCAGCTCCATTTAAAGAAATCCCGTATAGATTTTCATTAGGGATTCCAAAAGTATCCCTCAGAAGCAAGGGCAGGAGAACTTCTGCATTACTTGGGTATACAGCTCCTTGCAACAAGTCAATACAGACCGTGTTCACTCTGCGCCGGTAGCCGTCCGCTATCTTGTGAAAACAAAGTTGCGGGGATCCACCACCAGAGAGCTCTACCAGCACAACGCGCTCCTCAGAGGTTGGAGCCCGACTGGTTGAAATATTATAACAATTCCCCATCTGAAAAACTCTC
>WNWK01010052.1:17500-72642 GCA_009830355.1 Cherax destructor
TGTGGCAGATGTTGCAGGTGTATGGAATAGGAGGAAGGTTACTGAAAGCAGTGAAGAGTTTTTATGAGGATAGTGAGGCTCAGGTTAGAGTGTGTAGGAGGGAAGGGGACTATTTCCCAGTAAAAGTGGGCCTTAGACAAGGATGTGTGATGTCACCGATGTTGTTCAATATATTTATAGATGGGGTTGTAAGAGAAGTGAATGCGAGGGTCTTGGCAAGAGGTGTTGGGCTAAAAGATAAGAAGCAAATACAAAGTGGGAGTTGTCACAGTTGCTTTTTGCTGATGACACTGTGTTTTTGGGAGATTCTGAAGATAAGTTGCAGAGGTTGGTGGATGAATTTGGTAGGGTGTGTAAAAGAAGCAAATTGAAAGTGAATATAGGAAAGAGTAAGGTGATGAGGATAACAAAAGAATAGGTGACGAAAGATTGGATATCAGATTGGAGGGAGAGAGTATGGAGGAGGTGAATGTATCCAGATATTTGGGAGTGGACATGTCGGCGGATGGGTCTATGAAGGATGAGGTGAATCATAGAATTGATGAGGGGAAAAGGGTGAGTGGAGCACTTCGGAGTCTGTGGAGACAAAGAACCTTGTCCATGGAAGTAAAGAGGGGAATGTATGAGAGTATAGTTATACCAACGCTCTTATATGGGTGTGAAGCATGGGTGATGAATGTTGCAACGAGGAGAAGGCTGGATGCAGTGGAGATGTCATGTCTGAGGTCAATGTGTGGTGTGAATATAATGCAGAGAATTTGGAGTTTGGAAATTAGGAGGAGGTGGGGATTACCAAAACGATTGTCCAGAGAGCTGAGGAGGGGTTGTTGAGGTGGTTTGGACATGTAGAGAGAATGGAACGAGACAGAGTGACTTCGAGAGTGTATAAATCTGTAGTGGAGGGAAGGCGGGATAGTGGTCGGCCTTGGAAAGATTGGAGGGAGGGAGTAAAGGAAGTTTTGTGTGCGAGGGGCTTGGACTTCCAGCAAGCATGTGTGAGCGTATTTGATAGGAGTGAATGGAGGCATATGGTTTTTAATACTTGACGTGCTGTTGGAGTGTGAGCAAAGTAACATTTATGAAGGGATTCAGGAAACCGGCAGGCCGGACTTGAGTTCTGGAGATGGGAAGTACAGTGCCGGCACTCTGAAGGAGGGGTGTTAATGTTGCAGTTTTATAACTGTAGTGTAAAGCACCCTTCTGGCAAGACAGTGATGGAGTGAAAGATGATGAAAGTTTTTCTTTTCGGGCCACCGAAATATATATATATATATATAAATATATATATATATATATATATATATATATATATATATATATATATATATATATATATATATATATATATTATATATATATATATATATATATATATATACATATATATATATATATATATATATATATATATATATATATATATATATATATATATATATATATATATATATATATATATATATATATATATATATATATATATATATACATATATATATATATATATATGTCGTGCCGATTAGGTAAAACAGGTCAATTAGCAAGAACTCATCTAAAATTAAGTCCTTTCTAAAATTTTCTCTTATACGTTTAAAGATATATTTTTTCATTTATGTTAATGTAAGAATTTATAATTTTGTACCAAGAGAAACTTTGAAAACCTACCTAACCTTATTACAACAAGCGCAATTTAATTTAGCCTAACCCAACTAAATATATTTTAGATACGTTAACATTAATTTAATAATAAACAAACACAATGAAATATATTTTTTTCGTTATGTTCAGAATGATTTTGGCGAAATTATTGCATACACAAATTTTCACTTGTCTTATATGGCAAGGTGAGCGTTGCTATTTAAGCCAAAATCGCAAGTTTTACCTAATCGGCACGACATATATATATATATATATATATATATATATATATATATGCAAGACAACCACTATGAAAAAATAGAGGAATTCCAAGCGCTTTCGTGACTACTCACATTATCAAGGAACAATAAAAGGAAACATGACAAGAGGGCTTATATAAGGGGCAAGACTACACCTCACAGTCACATCACACTAACAAAGACTACACCTCACAGTAGCGTAACATCGCACGACTCTGTGAAGAGGAAAATAAGAAAGGACCTGAAACTCTTCCCAAAAATTAAGATTAGTCCAGAGTTCATAGATGAAGAAATCTCTAAAATTTATGAAATAGCTAATGATTTAAAATACCCTAGAAACATAATTGATAAATCTTTTAAAATAGCTAGGAAAACTTTTACAATCCCAAAGGGACAACCAACCTTATTCAACCAAAAATATGTTGGTTCTCCTTACCATGAAAACTTGGTTGATATGCCTTCCTTTCTTAAGAATTTTAATATCAAAGTTGTATTTAAAAATCTTGATACAGTAAAAAGACTTTTGATAAAAAATTCCCCCCAAAATGCTGACGGATGTGTCTATAAGATTCCCTGTAAAATATGTGATAAAGTTTATTATGGTCAGACTGGTAAAAGTCTTGAACTAAGATTAACACAACATAAATATAGCATTAGAACTGGACAAGATTCTAATGCTCTATTTATTCATGTGAGAGATTTTAACCATCCAATTGATTTTCAAAATGCTGAGAAGGTTGTATCAAGCAAGTCCATGGTTGAGAGGAATATAATAGAATCATGTTTCATTAAAAGCAGTTTTGAAAATAATATGAATATTTCTTTTGGTTTATATAAATTGGATTCTTTTATAATTAATAAAATTTGGGAAGAATTTAATGATAAATTGGACTAATCTTAATTCTTGGGAAGAGTTTCAGGTCCTTTCTTGTTTTTCCTCTTCACAGAGTCGTGAGATGTTACGCTACTGTGAGGTGTAGTCTTTGTTAGTGTGATGTGACTGTGAGGTGTAGTCTTGCCCCTTATATAAGTCCTCTTGTCATGTTTCCTTTTATAGTTCCTTGATAATGTGAGTAGTCACGAAAGCGCTTGGAATTCCTCTATTTTTCATAGTGGTTGTCTTGCATATTCTGATATCACCTGATTACTGTGATCTTTTTGCATATATACATATATATATATATATATATATATACATATATATATATATATATATATATATATATATATATATATATATATATATATATATATATATATATATATATATATATATATATATATATATATATATATATATATATATATATATATAAGCAGTCTCTTCAACACCGAAGGGATGTGGGTGGCCTTACTGTTAAGAACAAAGCCAAAATTGTCAAATTACCGCACTTGGCTCCACCGAGGACAGTGAGAACTGAGTTTCTACACAACAAGACGGGCAGCAAAGAAGGACTACAGAACATCGCTTCATCTGAGATCATTTATTCCTAGGATGACTTGTGTCTGGAACATGTTCAATTCAACATAATTGCATCAACGAAATATAGTCAGTTGACCAAATGAAATTTCTGACCCACAGATGGCTCCAACTTGACCTTGTTCTATATTTGTATGTCTCATAACGATAAAAGACTCTCAAATGAGCTGATGTAGTTAACAGCTCTTAAGAACCTTAACCTAGCCTTGTAAAACCCTGTGTGAAAAGGAGAGAGAAAAATAAAAGAAAGAGAGAGCGAGAGAGAGTGAGAGAATGTATATAGGAGTACCTTGGAAAGACAGGAAACAAATTACATGTCCTCACCAAGGCTATCTGTTGAGAAAAAGTATCTATTTTTATCTAGACCAGAGTCTATTAAATACTATCGTGTATTATTTATTGAAACGACACAAGGATGCAAACGCAAAAGTCACTCAAAAGTCACTCTTAACTCCGTATGGATACAACAGCATGGAAACTATGGAGAAACTTGAGATTTACTTGAGAGATTAAACTGGAAGTAAGTCGTAGGCTACAACAATTATTATTAATTTAGTTGTGTTTTAATCTTACTACGAGAATTACTTCAGTGTCACTCGTAGGTTTGTGTACCAGAAGTTCTACTTTTACTTACCACAGGTCCTACACAGTTCTATTATTGACATGGTCGCCTTCCTTTTAATGTATCGTCCTGATGCAACCACTCAATATAATCTGATGACTTCAGTTTGTCTCTTCTGTTTCTGGAACATGATGGTTCGTGTGGGTTTACTGTTTTAGCTTATTGAGTAGTTAAGTTGGGTAGCGAGTGTTCAACGCAACATGTAGCTCCTGGCCTCCCTCACCATACCCAATATGTTGCTCATCACTGTAACTTATTAAGTCTGGCATTTTCTGGCATCGCCTTCCACTGGGACACAATGTTTCTACTTGAACTTTATGCTTTCAAAGTATTTGTTTGTGAATGACAGTATTGTTTTTGCACTAATAATATTAATAGGAACTTTATTTCATTCTTCTATAATTGTGGTTGCAATAATCATTCCATACAACGTGTTGATTCTGCTGCCTCGCAGTTTCATTCCATTGTTTCGAATTATGGCTCATTCAGCACTGTTTGAGTGCCACAGTCATTCAGCACTGAGTGCCACAGTCATTCAGCACTGTTTGAGTGCCACAGTCATTCAGCACTGAGTGCCACAGTCATTCAGCACTGTTTGAGTGCCACAGTCATTCAGCACTGTTTGAGTGCCACAGTCATTAAGCACTGTTTGAGTGCCACAGTCATTCAGCACTGTTTGAGTGCCACAGTCATTAAGCACTGTTTGAGTGCCACAGTCATTCAGCACTGCTTGAGTGCCACAGTCATTCAACATTGTTTGAGTGCCACAGTCATTCAGCACTGCTTGAGTGCCACAGTCATTCAGTATCTTAATGGAGTGAAGAGGATCTCTTCCCAGATATTGTCTAAGAGAGAAAAAAAACGTTAAATGTTTATAATTTTTTGCTTCTTAGGGATGTAGTGAGAGAGAGAGAGAGAGAGAGAGAGAGAGAGAGAGAGAGAGAGAGAGAGAGAGAGAGAGAGAGAGAGAGAGAGAGAGAGAGAGAGAAGAGGTGGTGTAGTTGTATGATGAGGTGAGCACAATACACAAATAACTTACAATTGGGAATTGGGAAACTTAAGACGACTTTTCGGTGTCATTTGTGGCACTAATTCATTCCACATAATAGGTCGATAATATGCCTCGCCATAATGATTAAAAACTTGGAATTTACAAGAGAGATGTTGGACTGTGTTCTGTGGACGGGTTTGTCCCACATGGTTTTTGTTCCATGCTGGTGGGCCAGTACGTCACCTGGCCATGTCCTTGGTTCTCTTGGACTACCACTGCTGATAATGCTACTACTAAAACTATTTCTTTACTACTACTACTACTGCAAGGTTTACCATTATTTTTACCCTAGTTTTCCATTGCTATTACTTCTGCTACTTTCGTAATTCTACCTCTATTACCGCTGCACTAATACTGCTACTACTTATTCTACTATTACTACTTGCTCATCCACCACCACCATCACTACTTAGCAAAACAATGAGTCAGAAAAACCCTCAAACCGCTCTAAAACGTCCAAATATGTAACAAAATATAATTTTAGCTTATTTTTCCTGAGATTTTTAATGTTTCAGGTATTTTGAAAAAAAAAAAATATGAAAAATTCATACCACGGACGGGGATTGAACTCGCGGCGTGTGAGTCGTAAACCTCCAGGCCAGCGCCTAAGCCACCGGGCCAGCTGGCTACAACAAGATTTATCCAACTAGGTATATTTCTACACATAGAGTGGTTAGCACAGGCCCCACTGTGACCATAAATGCAAGTTTTACTACGACTACTACTACTACTACTACCACCACTACCACTACTACTACTACTACTACTACTACTACCACCACTACCACTACTACTACTTTGTTTCTCCATTCTGTCGGTTCGTCTTCGATTTCTGCCTTGTTTCTCATTCTGCTGTGACAGATACAACTAATTATGCTACTACTACTACTACTACTACTACTACTACTACTACTACTACTACTACTACTACTACTACTACTACTACTACACAGTTACTTTTACTATTGCTACTGCTGCTTCTACTTCAACACTACTACTACCGCTGCTACCTTTACTACTACTTCGTCTGCTGTTCTTTGTCCTACACTAACACTTATTCTACTACTTCTATTGCCACTAACATTACCACTTCCTTCTTCCCCGCACCTTTGTAAACACTGTAGTGTTGTTGTCTTCAATATTATTCTTCCCCGCACCTTTGTAAACACTGTATTGTTGTTGTCTTCAATTTTCTTCCTCCCCGCACCTTTGTAAACACTGTATTGTTGGTGTCTTCAATTTTCTTCCTCCCCGCACCTTTGTACAAGTTGGCTAAACTCGTTATTAATTTGTCTAAGTCTGGTAAAGTGTTTATTTCCCACCTTTAAGTCACTGGTTTTTTTGGTGTATTGTTGCAATATTCGTTCAGTGGTATTTTGCAGTCAGGTATTGTTGCAGCGTTGGATTTTTATACATTATTGTTGCAGTATGGTATGTTAGTGTATGCAGTCATGTATTGTTGCAGCCATGGTATTGTTGCAGTCATGGTATTGTTGCAGCGTTGGTATTGTTGCAGTCATGGTATTGTTGCAGCGTTGGTATTGTTACAGCCATGGTATTGTTGCAGTCATGATATTGTTGCAACCATGGTATTGTTACAGCCATGGTATTGTTGCAGCCATGTTATTGTTGCAGTCATGGTATTGTTGCAGTCATGGTATTGTTGCAGAGTTGGTATTGTTGCAGATATGGTATTGTTGCAATAATGGTATTGTTGCAGACATGGTATTGTTACAGCCATGGTATTGTTGCAGCCATGGTATTGTTGCAGCCATGGTATTGTTGCATCGTTGGTATTGTTGCAGCTATGGTATTGTTGCAGCCATGGTATTGTTGCAACCATGGTATTGTTACAACCATGGTATTGTTGCAGCCATGGCATTGTTGCAGCCATGGTATTGTTGCAGCCATGGTATTGTTGCAGTCATGGTATTGTTGAAGCCATGGTATTGTTACAGCCATGGTCTTGTTGCAGCAATGGTACTGTTACAGCCATGGTATTGTTGCAGCCATGGTATTGTTGCAACCATCGTATTGTTGCAGCTATGGTATTACTGCAGCCATGGTATTGTTGCAGCCATGATATTGTTGCAGCCATGGTATTGTTGCAGCCATAGTATTGTTGCAGCCATATTATTGTTGAAGCCATGGTTTTGTTGCAGCCATGTTATTGTTGCAGCCATGGTATTGTTGCAGTCATGGTATTGTTGCAGCCATGGTATTGTTTCAGCCATTGTATTAGTGCAACCATGGTATTGTTGCAGCCATGTAGTTGGTATTGTTGAGCCATGATTTTTTAGCCATTGTTTATGCAACCATGGTATTGTGACATTTTTTTCTGTATGTGAGGGATTTTAATTGGAGAGGGAGAATGGAGAGAGTCAATGGAAAGGAACACTGGGAAAATGGGACGTGGTAGAATGGAATAAATTGTGATGCAAGTGTATGGGGCAGGTAAAAACATGGTGGCTACTGGAAAAAAACACATAAGCAGTATAATGTGATCCTTTATTGACAACGTTTCGCCCACGCAGTGGGCTTTATCGAGTCACAGACAGATCTACCTGGAAAATGAGCAACATGGAGATATATATAGGGTACAGTCAGGTGGAGAATGCTGGGTCAGGTGGAGAAAGCTGCATGTGACAGTTCCTTAAGGCCACAAATTGAGACACTGCAACATTGCAACTATATTCTGATTAAGCAATTCTAAACATTTTATTTGTGTCATTCCAGTTTATATTAGCGCCTCTAAACCTCTGCAGAATCATATGGCACACCTTGGCCTGTAGAGTTAAAGTAGTGGAGAATAAAAGCAGTGTGATTAAGGACTCAGTGTACATTCTTGGTTCTAGGATAGGTTGAAAGCTTGAATAGGTTGCTTAGAAGCCGTTGTTCTGGTTGAAGTTGTTGGATATACAGATGAGTGATGATTCTAGGATTCTTCGGTATTGCGTGTTGTCTTCTATGGCGATGTGTCTTGCGTTTCTGTAGTTGATTAAATGGTTGTGTAAATTTCGGTGTTGAACACAGGCATTTCTTGAGTCGTCAGATCTGCCTGCGTACTGGTGTTCTGAAATGCGTGTTTGTAGGTCTCTGGATGTTTCGCCAACGTATAATTTGCTGCAGCCATTACAAGGGATTGTGTATACCCCTGCCGTGGATTGAAGCTTTTCCTGTCTGTTACTGGTAATGTCCTTGATGGTGGTGGATGTGGAGGTGGATACTCGGAATGAGGTCTTAGAAAAAATGTTGGAAACTTGTTTGGAAATGGAGTTGGTGGGAAGGACTATGTATCTCTTCTCAGCAGTGTCTTCTCTGGGTGTGTTGAAGATGTTTAATGCCCGTCGTCTGCAGTCTCTAATGAAGTGACGAGGATAGTGAAGTTTGGAAAATACTTGTTCAGTTAGAGAACATTCTTCCTCAAGGAACTCGTTGCTGCAGATTCTGAATGCGCGCAGGAAAAAGCCTATAATTACACCACGTTTAATTTTGGTGTCGTGGTGAGAGTAGAAGTGGAGAAGATCGTGTTGATTGGTAGGTTTTCGATAGACTTTAAAACGAAGTTCATGGTCAGCTTTGCAGAGAAGAACATCAAGGAAAGGAAGAATGTTGTCGACTTCTTCTTCTAGTGTAAACTGGATTGATGGCTCAACCTGGTTGAGTTCGTGTTGGAGAGCTTGAACGTTGAAGCGTCTGGGAGTTATGATGAGAATGTTGTCAACATAACGAAGCCAGGTGACAGAAGAGGGAATAATAGTGGAAAATCGCTCGGCTTCCAAATGTTCCATATATAGGTTCGCAAGGACGGCACTAAGTGGCGATCCCATGGGTAGTCCAAAAGTTTGCTGAAAGAGTTGGTTTTCGAAAGAGAAACATGTAAAGCCCACACATACCAATCAACACGATCTTCTCCACTTCTACTCTCACCACGACACCAAAATTAAACGTGGTGTAATTATAGGCTTTTTCCTGCGCGCACTCAGAATCTGCAGCAGTGAGTTCCTTGAAGAAGAATGCTCCCTCATTGAACAAGTTTTTTCCAAACTTCACTATCCTCGTCACTTCATTAGAGACTGCAGACGACGGGCATTAAACATCTTCAACACACCCAGAGAAGACACTGCTGAGAAGAGATACATAGTCCTTCCCACCAACTCCATTTCCAAACAAGTTTCCAACATTTTTTTCTAAGACCTCATTCCGAGTATCCACCTCCACATCCACCACCATCAAGTACATTACCAGTAACAGACAGGAAAAACTTCAATCCACGGCGGGGGTATACACAATCCCTTGTAATGGCTGCAGCAAATTATACGTTGGCGAAACATCCAGAGACCTACAAACACGCATTTCAGAACACCAGTACGCAGGCAGATCTGACGACTCAAGAAATGCCTGTGTTCAACACCGAAATTTACACAACCATTTAATCAACTACAGAAACGCAAGACTCATCGCCAGAGAAGACAACACGCAATACCGAAGAATCCTAGAATCATCACTCATCTGTATATCCAACAACTTCAACCAGAACAACGGCTTCTACAACATAGCTGAACCTATTGCCAAGAAACTTCTTCAACGCTATCCCACCTAGAACTCAAGAATGGTACACTGCAGGCCCTTTAAGTCACACAATGTTTTTAACTATCACACTACTTTTAAGATTGTCACATGCAGCTTTCTCCACCTGACCCAGCATTCTCCACCTGACTGTACCCTATATATATCTCCATGTTGCTCATTGTCCAGGTAGATCTGTCTGTGACTCGATAAATCCCACTGCGTGGGCGAAACGTTGTCAATAAAGGATCACATTATACTGCTTATGTGTTTATTTTTCTATTGTGTCGGTATTTTATACCATTTATTTCCATGGTGGCTACTGGCTGTTACTTTTTGGATAATGGCTGTTAGTATTGGCTCCTCTGTATGAACTGTATATTGCAAAACAAGTGTTAATCCACTTGATGAT
Organism: Cherax destructor; assembly: GCA_009830355.1. Classification (NCBI taxonomy): domain Eukaryota; kingdom Metazoa; phylum Arthropoda; class Malacostraca; order Decapoda; family Parastacidae; genus Cherax; species Cherax destructor. Next base: position 27,533 of record WNWK01010052.1, read on the forward strand.
TTTCTCTTATATTCTGTTTTTTTTTCTGTATTAGATTTGCTATTTTTCTGACATAGTATTTTTTTCTGAACGTATTAACACACTTTTGTACTTGACTTTCTGACCAAAGCTCCATTTTATAATAGTTTTATTGTGTGTCTTGCTTCAGTAGCTAACAATTCCTTCATGACAGTTTACTCAGTTTACTTTTATCAACATCTTTTCTGCCGCTTCAGAAATACAAGCTTAAACATCATGAGAGATTTGTGTACTTCTGTGTTTTTGACTGTAGTCTCCGCTCATATACAACAACTTTCTCAGTACTATCTGCTATTATTTTTCATATCGTTTCTTCCACTTTTAATAAGCCTACAAATTATCATTTTTTATTGTCCTGCTCTTTCCTTCGTGTATCTCCTTCCTGACGAAGCACCAAACAATGTTATCTACAACAATACATTCCACCGTCTCACTCTAATGTTATCTACAACAATACATTTCACCGTCTCACTCTAATGTTATCTACAACAATACATTCCACCGTCTCACTCTAATGTTATCTACAACAATACATTCCACCGTCTCACTCTAATGTTATCTACAACATATTTACGTCTAAATGTTCACAACAATACATTCCACCGTCTCACTCTAATGTTATCTACAACAATACATTCCACCGTCTCACTCTAATGTTAACATCATCCATCTCTAATGTTTCTAAATACATTCACGTCTCACTCAATGTATCTACAACAATACATTCACCGTCTCACTCTAATGTTATCTACAACAATACATTCCACCGTCTCACTCTAATGTTATCTACAACAATACATTCCACCGTCTCACTCTAATGTTATCTACAACAATACATTCCACCGTCTCACTCTAATGTCTCCTCTCCATCTCCCTATTTTTTCTTCATTACAGGACATTAATTAGGAGATATAATTGCTACCATCTTTCCTTGTCCACTTTATCAGCAACGAGTTTGCTTAAATTTTTACGATCGTCCTCCATTTCAAGTCCTGATTTTTTCATCCATGTTTTTTCTTGTTGCTTTTCCTTCATTTCCCTGTCTATTATTTTCCTCTTTAATACTGTAAGTGTTTGGAAACATTGTCCCAGTAATGACCTTCCAACTGAGGCCTCAGGTGTTGTAATTGTCTTCACTTGGTTACCCGGTAACACATGGTGAGTGCCTGCAACACGTGGTGAGTGCCCGCAACACTAGTGAGTGCCCGCAACACGTGATGAGTGCCTGCAACACGTGATGAGTGCCTGCAACACGTGGTGAGTGCCTGCAACACGTGGTGACTGCCTGCAACACGTGGTGAGTGCCTGAAACACGTGGTGAGTGCCCGCAACACGGCCTGAGTGCCCGCAACACACGTTGAGTGTTTATTAAATTAAATTTGTTTCAGGTCATCTGCCGGAGGTGGATTTGTGGTACATTAAGTAAATAGCACATCATGCTATTGGTGTATCATCACCTGGAGGGTAGCACATCATGGTATTGGTGTATCATCACCTGGAGGGTGGCACATCATGGTATTGGTGTATCATCACCTGGAGGGTGGCACATCATGGTATTGGTGTATCATCACCTGGAGGGTGGCACGTCATGATGATGTCTAGAACATAAACTGCGTGTTACACCCCAGGAAGGCTGGTGACCCCCACACACATGGCTGTACCTCATGTCCTGGTAATGAGGGGTGAAGGTGAATAGGTATTTACAATATATTTCAGGCTCGAAAATAATCCCATGATCGGGAATATGGTAATGTATGTGAGACGTTTAACGAACGTAATAAAAGGTGATGCAGAACATAATGATCCACATAATTAATGTTACGTTTGACGTCAGCTTGAAGAGCAATTACCTCTTACTGGGTCGAGACGTTAATTACGGGGTGGCAATTGAAGGGCGCGAAATGAGATGTGGGAATTACGAAGATTAAGGAGATTGTTCCCCGGAACCTGTGTGGTGTAATGATATCTGTGAGGACTTGTGCTCCTGCACAAGAGTTAGACTGACGAGAAAGTTAGTCTTGAAACATACTGTATATAGCATGTTCTCTCTAAGTTACTCTGAAGTGGTTACCTCAGTGACTCAAATAATTTATTTGTTAAAACGATCAATTGCTTATTAAGAAATGGAAGGCAGGGGAGAGGGACAAATGGAATATTTAGAAGTCAGGGAAGAGACAACAGAAGAGTTAAACGAGTTTCAGGAGAAAGTGAATTTTTACATAATTATGTAAATCAAGAGAAAGTGAGGGAAATAAATGAAAAGGAGGCAAATGAAACGAAAGGCGAGGTGAGGGAATTTTGGAAAAAAAGGAGAGGGAGAAAAATAAAGGGAAAGTTGTCTGACGGATAGTTAGATGACCGGGAGAACTTAAGGTGTTGCATAAATTATAGTCGGATTCAGTGAGGATTAATTGTGGCAAAGTTTTAACAGGAACCTCCAAAAATATTTATGTGCATTGCAATTATCAGATTACTTTCAATATTTCACTCACTGTTGGAATGTTATTCCCATGTTAGCAACTTCTCATGTAGAAATATTAAGAAACTTACCTTCCCTGTTTCATTTTTAAATAACTTGTTTTTCCTAATTCCAGATAAGCCAAACAATTGTTTTTCTCGTATGAATACGTAAGTTTAACTTGATGAAGCACTTATAACTGCAATATTTCATTTTAAATCTTCATATTTGTAATAATTTATAATTATTTTACAATGTTTGATTAGCTGGTAGCTGTATTGTTATTTATGGTAAGTGGTAAGTTATCTTATAATGTTTGTCTGTAGCAAATTTATTTTACAATGATTAATATTATTCTTAAAAATTACATTATATTATTCCCTGCAATGGATCAGGGAATACCTGTCGAGAAAACAACAGCTAGTCATGGTACGTGACGAGGTGTCAGAGTGGGCGCCTGTGACGAGTGGGGTTCCACAAGGGTCAGTCCTAGGACCGGTGCTGTTTCTGGTATATGTGAACGACATGACGGAAGGAATAGACTCAGAAATATCACTGTTTGCAGATGATGTGAAGCTGATGAGAAGAATTCAATCAGCCGAGGACCAGGAAGAACTACAAGGGATCTGGACAGGCTACAGGCCTCGTCCAGAAACTGGTACCTAGAGATCAACTCCACCAAGTGCAAAGTCATGAAGAATGGAGAAGGGTAAAGAAAACCGCAGATGGAGTACAGCCAGAGACAACGAACCTCACTCAAGGAAAATGATCTTAGGATGAGTATAACACCAGGCACATCTCCTGAGGCGCACATCAACCAAATAACTGCAGCAACATTTGGGCGCCTAGCAAAATTAAGAAAAGCATTCCGACATTTCAATAAGGAATCGTTCAGAACCCTATACACTGTGTATGTTAGGTCTGTATTGGAGCATGCAACACCAGTTTGGAACTCACACCTAGGCAAGCACATTAGGAAATTAGAGAAAGTGAAAAAGTTTGCAACAAGACTAGTCTCGTAGCTAAGGGGAATGTCTTACGAGGAGAGGTTAAGGGAAATCGACCTGACGACACTGGAGGACAGGAGAGATAGGGGGGATATGACAACGACATAGAAAATACTGAGCGGAATCGAAAAGGTGGCTAGAGACAGGATGTTCCAGCAACAAGGGGTCACAGTTGAAAGTTGAAGACTCAAATGAGTCAAAGAGATGTTAGGAAGTATTTTTTTAGTCAGAGTTGTCAGGAAGTGGAATAGTCTGGCAAGTGATGTAGTGGAGGCAGGATCCATTCATAGCTTTAAGAAGAGGTATGATAAAGCTCATGGAGCATGAGGAGTGAACTAGTAGCGGCCAGTGAATAGGCGAGGCCAGGAGCTGTGACTTGACCCCTTCAACCACAACTAGATGAGTACAACTAGGTGAGTACCCAAACACACACACACACTGTTTTAACCTTCCTTTTGCTGATCCAGTAACTTGCTGGGTAGCGTAGAGGTAGGTGAGATATACGACTGTTGACTAGCTTCGTATTTATTGGAATAATGGGGTTCACAGCGGACAGTGTGAGGTGTGCCGAAACCAGTCCTGGAGGGCAGCTTGTTAACTGGAAGGCCGCAGGTCTAGGAGTGAGAGCGAGGCATGGCTGTGTATGTCTAACTTGAAGAAGTGCCCTCTGGTGGGCGTTGACGGAAACTAGGCCCACAACAGATTCGCTCCAAGGGGGGGACTATAAGAAGTAGCAGTAGGTCTACAACACACATACATACACAAACAAGCACACACACACATGGACACATACACATATGCACACACACAGAATTGCGATCAGGGCATTGGGAGATTTAGGAAATGATAAGAGAAGCAGCAATGACTACGTTTAAATGAAACCCAGAGATGCTGAAGGAAAGGTAATGGGAAGAAGAGAGGAAGAGGTCAGTTTTTATTCATGGGCTTCAGGACACCAAAGGGAGGACATATGAAGAACGACAGCAGGGAGATAGAAAGAGATTGAAAATATCAGTCAAATTGATTTTCAGGACATAAAATTGATTTTCAGGACAGAAAATTGATTTTCAAGACAGAAACGGTGCAAAACAGAATCCTGCAGCAGAAACCAAGTCTAGAGAAAACAAAACAATACGAATAGATGAAAACTTCACTACGACAGAATGAGAAAAAGAAAGAAACTGAGAGGATACAAAGATGAAAGTGGCTACAATCAGAAGGGGACAACCAGAGTCGGGAGGAGCAGCAAGCACAACCACCCACTGAACCCCCAATCAAACATATTAACCCTAAACAAACCACACTCCAAACTCACAGACCCCCCACACCAGCACAAGCCTCACCTACACAGTAATATCCCATACCACATAACCAGGTCTCCCACTCCCACAGCCTCCAATAACCCCCCTTCCAAAGATAACGTTATGGTACCCCAATGTTTACGAAATAACAAATAAGTTTGATGATTAGCACGAAAGAATCATGGAGACATCACCAGACATCGTAGCACTCATGGAAACCAAGCTCGCAAGGAATAATAGCAGATGCAATATTTCCAACTGGATATTAAATCCTGAGGAAAAATAGACGAAAAAGAGGGGGTGGAGGAGGTGCATTGCTCATCAAAAAACCAAGAGAGAGGGAAATCAAAGGAGCTCATAGTAGGATCACTTAATTAAGACTGAGGGTCCCAAGGTGGGGGATGCAGTGATGTACAACTCACCAAACAATAGCAGGAAGCCAAGACAAGAATATGATGAGAGAATCAGAGCAATAATTGATATATTTGCTGAGGTGGCCAGAACGCAAACATGGAAGGGCAAAGTTACTAGTTGTGGGTGATTTCAATCACAAGCAGACTGACTAGGAGGGCTAAGATGATGTTGATGGTACTGGAAAACCTTATGCATCAACACTTTAGGGACCCTTCCAAAGAGAGAGGAGAGGATGAACTATCAAGACTGGACCTTATATTCAACCTTGAGTAGTTCAGGCATTGAGGACATCACATATGAAAGTCCCCTCAGCGATAGTTATCACGTGGTCCTGAACTTCAGATACATAGTAGAGTTACAAGTGAAGAAAGCAGGGACAGCAGAACGGGAGAAACCAAACTACAAAAGAGTGGACAACTCAGGCACAAGAAACTTCCTGCATGAGGTTCATTGGGAAAGAGAACTGGCAAAAAAATTAGTAAATGAAATGTTGGAATACATGACAGCAAAATGCAACGAGGCAGAGGTTAGGTTCGTACCCAAGGGCAACAAAAATAATGGGAAGACCAGAAAGAGCTATTGGTTCACCCAGATGTATAAAGAGGGTAAACGTAAGTGCACTAGAGAATGGAAAACTATAGCAGACTAAGAACCCATGAAAATAAAGAGATTAGTCAAAGAGCTAGTAACGAATATGCACATATAAGGAGGGAGGCCCAGCAACAATACGAAAATGACATAGCATTGAAAGTCAAGTATGACCTGAAGCTGTTGTACAGCCATATCAGGAAGATAACAACAGTTAAGGACCAAGTAATCAGGCTGAGGAAGGAAGGAGGGAAGACCACAAGAAACGACAGAGAAGTATGTGAAGAGGTCAACATAATATTAAAGAAAATGTTATCAGTAGAGACTGAAAGGACACAAGATTGCCGGAATGCTAGGGAACACCAACAAGTGCTGGACACAGTTCACACAACAGAGGACGAGGAGAAGAAGCAGCTAAGTGAACTAGATATCTCAAAGGCAGTGAGAGGGAGCAGATGCGCTGTGTGTGCCATTAACAAAAATCCTAAAAACATCTATCGAAATAGGGCAACTACCTGTTGTGTGGAAGACAGCAAATGTAGTCCCAGTTTTTATGAAAGGAGTCAGACAGGTAGCAATAAACTACACACCAGTGTCAAAGTCTTGGAGTAGATTATCAGGAGAAGACTGGTGGATCACCTAAAAAAGAATGAGCTTATGAATAACAACCAGAACGGTTTCAGTGAAGGGAAATCCTGAGTCATAAACCTACTGTAGATTTACAACAAGGTGACAGAAGTATGACGAGAGAGAGATGGGTGGGTAGATTGCATTTTATTGAACTGTAAGAAAGTTATCGACGCAATTTCATACAAGAGATTAGTGAAGTGAAGTGCTCAACAAGAGACTTAAAGAAGAACTTACAGTGAAGACAGAAAGAACTCAGGAAAGACGGATTGGTGGGGTACAAAATCAAATGCTAGACACAGTACATACAACCGAGGAGGAGGTGAAGAATATTCTAAGTGAACAAGATTTCTCAAATGCAATGGTGAAAACATCTCTCCATGGGTCCTGAGAGAGGAAGCAGAGGCTCTATATGTGCCACTAACAAAAGTTTTCAACACTTCTGTCGAAACAGGGAGACTACCTGAGGTGTGGAAGACAACAAATGTAAAACCATTTTTTAAGAAAGGGGACAGACACGCAGCATTAAATTACAGACCAGTGTCACAGACATGTAGTACGCAAATTCATGAAGGAGATTATCAGGAGAAGAGTGGAATTAGCTTATACACTACAATCAGCACAGTTTCAGGAAGTGGAACAATCTGGAGAGTGATGTAGTGGAGGCCAGATCTACACATAGTTTTAAGAAGAGATACGATAAAGCTCAGTGAGCAGGGAGAGAGTAGACTTAGTAGTGACCAGCGAATAGGCAGGGCCAGTAGCTGTGAATCGAACCCTGCAAACACAAACAGGTAAGTACACACACACACACACACATACACACACACACAGCTACACACTACAGACCAGTGTCACTGATACGTATAGTTGCAAATTCATGGAAAAGATTATCAGAAGAGTGGTGGATCACCTAGAAATTTATTAAATTTTCATTACAACCAGCACGGTTTCAGGGAAGGGAAATCCTGTGTCACAAACCTACTGGAGTTTAACAATATGGAAACGGCATCAAGAGAGTGAGAGAGGCGGGTAGACTGCATTATCGTGGACTGTTGGAAGGTTTTTCACACAGTTCCACACAATTGATTAGGGCAAAAGCTAGAAGATCAGGCAGGTATAACAGGTATGGCACTGCAATGCATCAGAGAATACCTGACAGGTAGGCAACAACGTGTCATGGTCCGTGATGAAGTGTCAAAGTGGACGCCTGTGGCGGACCAGTGCTGTTAGGTAGGGATAGACTCACAGTGTCCCTGTTTGCAGACAGTGCAAAGTTAATGAAGAAAAATCAATCGGATGAGGACCAGGCAGAACTACAAAGGGGTCTGGAGAGGCTGCAAGCCTGCTCCAGTGACTGGCTCCAAGAGTTTAACCCCACCAAGTGTCAAGTCATGAAGATCGGGGAAGGGCAAAGTAGACCGCAGAATGGGTACAGTCCAGTGGGCAAAATACTAGAAACCTCACTCACTCTTTTGGTAAGTGTAATACCGAGCACATCTCCTGAGGTGCACATCAACCAAATAACTGCCGCAGTATATGGGCACTTGGCAAACCTAAAAATAGTATTCTGACATCTCAGTAAGGAGTCGTTCAAGTCTCTATACACTGTGTACATCAGGCCTATATTGGAGTATGCAGCACTTGTTTGGAGCCCACACCTGACCAAGCACGTCAGGAAATTAGAGAAAGTGCAAAGGTTTGCAACAAGACTAGTCCCACCAAGGCTGGTGACCTTGAAAGAAAAACGAAACTTTTCCTTTTTAAATTTAGTAATTGATTCACGAAGAGGTTACGGCACCTTGCTTCCGGCATTTTAGTCGACTTTTACGACAAGCATGGCTTACGGAGGAAGAATTCTTTTCCACTTCCCATGGAGACAAGAGGAAATAAAGAAGAACAAGGACTATTAAGAAAATTGAAGGAATCACAGAATGGTATGAATATATATATGTGTACATGTATGTGTAGTGTGACCTAAGTGTAAGTAAGTAGAAGTAGCAAGATGTACTTGTTATCCAGCGTGTTTATGAGACAGAAAAAATACACCAGTAATCCTACTATCATCTAAAACAATTACGGTTACATTTCACACCCATTTTAATATTAACAACTATTGTAACATCAAACATTGATGTTGAAAGCCCAGTTTTATCAGAAAATATTTCTCTCTCCTGCATCCCCATCCTACTAAGCCTTATAATCTTCAGAAAAAATAATACCTGCTTAAAGCAGCCTACCGCCATTACGTTTTACACTTGCATCCTCTGCGACATTGCTATCCACCCCACGCTGACATATTGCCATTGCTACATACATATATGTAACAAAAACTTAATATCATAAAGGTCTTCACATCCCTACCCTTAATAAAACCTCTATGTTCATCTGTGATCCTGCCCTTCATTTTAAGCTTAATTCTTTCAATAATGATTCTACCATAAACATTACCTGGTATACTCAGCATACTTGTTCCCCTTTTCCTTTATAGAAAAGAACTATGCACGCTTCCTGCCAATCCTTAGGTACCTTCCCCTTTCAAACAATTATTGAACACTTGCACCGACCACTCCATAACTATATCCCCTCCTGTTTTTAACATTTCTGTTTTGTTCCCGTCAATCGCAGTTGCTTTACCCAGTGTCTTACGCACCTCCTCTACACTCACACACTTTGCTATTCTCTTCGGGAATACCTAAATATGTGAACAATACAATAATGAATTTCCTTTCCGCTTTGTTACTAATATTTTTATTCTACTAATACATAAAAACAACACATGCATTATTATTATATTTATAATGAATATAGATAAATTCTACCCTATAACTTGCATATTATTTAAATAATTAACCGAAAAATATATTCCAATTCTTTCATATTTACAGAGTCGCCGTATTTTGAGGTGGCTATTCAGAAGTACAGTAGGACAGCTCAGGTGGGACTGGCCACTACGGTAAGACTTACTTTAGCTTGTGTCAGAACTTGCACTACAGAGTAAGGGAATCTTGGCCACTACAAGGTAAGACTTACTCCTCTCAGCTGTGTCAAGAGAATCTTGGCCACTACAAGGTAAGACTTACTCCTCTCAGCTGTGTCAAGAGAATCTTGGCCACTACAAGGTAAGACTTACTCCTCTCAGCTGTGTCAAGAGAATCTTGGCCACTACAAGGTAAGACTTACTCCTCTCAGCTGTGTCAAGAGAATCTTGGCCACTACAAGGTAAGACTTACTCCTCTCAGCTGTGTCAAGAGAATCTTGGTCACTACAAGGTAAGACTTACTCCTCTCAGCTGTGTCAAGAGAATCTTGGTCACTACAAGGTATGACTTACTCCTCTCAGCTGTGTCAAGAGAATCTTGGCCACTACAAGGTATGACTTACTCCTCTCAGCTGTGTCAAGAGAATCTTGGTCACTACAAGGTAAGACTTACTCCTCTCAGCTGTGTCATGAGAATCTTCTCCGCTACAAAGTAAGATGCAATGAACTTACCTGTGTCATGATAATCTTGGCCAATACAAGGTAAGATACATTCCTGTATCCAATGTTTTGAGAGTCTTGGCTAATGTTAGGTTAGTATAGAATCCTCTCACCAGTTTTATTAGTATTTTTTTCGTTGCCGGACAGATGGCCGATAGATATATGACCAATTGGCCGAACGGACATAGCGCCAAAAAATTTGGCAGAACAGATAATTAAGTTAGATTAGGATAGGTGATGAATGCCAGTTCGGTCATACGTCCATTCGGTGAAATATTCGTCCGGAGAAATGTCCGTTCGTTCAAATGTCCTACGGTGAAATGTACGTTTGCGAATTGTCCGTTGGCCAAATATCTAGGAGCCATTTTTTTTCACTATCGTATTTGTCTTACAACTATCACTTGCGCCGAGTTTCTCACCACCAGGTAACTTTTACAGGTCTCGCCTACAAAATGGGAATAAATGGCAAATATATTTTAACTTTTATTGCTCTCATCTGAGACAGAGGAATGTTAACAACTACAAGGTTTGTCATATATATATATATATATATATATATATATATATATATATATATATATATATATATATATATATATAGGGAGTACCACCTCTAGAACTTGCTGGGGACCCTCATCCTCAGAGAAGACAATAAACGTACCTCAGGGAAAACACGAGGTTCTTCCCGTAGCTGTTAGAATATTTTCTTCTCCTACCACTACCTATATATATTATATGAGTGCTTTATTAATAGACAGAATACATTGACAGAAAACACAAACATGAACATGTATACATTGGTACAATATATCAAAGATTATGAATCTCTTCCAGCTCCTCCGAAGCCGGACGCGAGCCCAGTACGCAGCATGCATTTCCCCTCTGGATGGCCACACTGAGGCGCTGGAACAGGAAAGTGGCTGCCCTTGGGTCCCTGGCGGTGTCGATGAGTCTGGAACCCAGTTCTTTAAGGAAACGTGTTGCATTTTTTCCCCATGATCCCAAGGTCTCTGATCCCACTGGGACAAATTTATACTGTTGGCTTATGTCCCTGTACTTGCTGATCTTGTACTCCTCATTGTGGTCAGCAGCTCCTCCCTGTCGCCCGACACTGTGATGGATATAGTTGTCAGCCAGTGTCGACACACAGGTATAGTCCCATGCTAAGAGCTTGCCATTCTTCCAAGGATAGATGGTGATCCCGTCGGGGCAGTTTGCTGGGTTGTGGGTATTGTTGGCTACTAGTGATCGGGGCTCTCTCTCGGCTGGGCATCCAGCTGTAGCAAGGGTTATCTTTATGATGTCGTTGACTTCACTGTGTCTTGCATGCCAGCCCTTGGTTTTGGAACAGTTAAGACCATGTAGACCATATTGGTCGGCTTGCGCATCGCCGCAAATACACATATATTCTGTGTAAATTGGGGCAGCAAGGCGCAGAACCACTGCAATACGAAGGGTCTTAGGGTCGAGGCGTGTTCCTATGGCCGAAATAGGAACTGTTTAGAGGAAGTCCCCAGAGTGATGTGCACTCACAGCTAAGAGACGGGCAGTCTCCCTGTCTGATGTTACACCCTAAGCATGTTGGCAAGTATCTTTTCAGTGATGGGGCCGTCCCAGCTTGACTGTTTGTAGGCCAGTTCTGCACTAGGTTTTGGTGCTGGAGCAGCAAGAGTCTCCCATTCAGTGATGGCACTGGCGTAGCTAGGGTCCTGTATTCCTGCTGAATCACTGAGGTTGTCCGGAAGAATTGGTTTTATTAGCCCATTTGATGCTATGGAAGAGGATAAGAAAGCTGGTAGGGCAATCTGGGAGGATTTGCGTACTCCCAGCCCCCCAAGCCTGACTGGAAGTGAGGCTTGCAACCACTGTCCATCTTCGAGGGAAAGCTTCAATACACTCTCTAGCATGGTCTTGAGGAGAGAGTAATATTCCTTGAGTTTCGGACTGCTGAAGGCTGGGGAGCATCTCAGGAAGTAGGTAAGTTTTGGGATTGACAGGCACCTGGTGAGTAGGTAGAAGGCATCATGTGTATCGATGTCTTTCATCCTGCCTTCCATCGTCCTGAGGTCTGAGATTTTTTTTCCAGGACCAGATCGATGGCATTGGGCCCAAGAGGAGCACCAAGGAGAGTGCTGTTGGCTGGATCAATGGCTCGTGTCCCTGGTAAAACAACCCTAATGTTCTGGATATATATATATATATATATATATATATATATATATATATATATATATATATATATATATATATATATATATATATATGTCGTGCCGATTAGGTAAAACTGGTCAATTAACAAGAACTCATCTAAAATTAAGTCCTTTCTAAAATTTTCTCTTATACGTTTAAAGAAATATTTTTTTCATTTATGTTAATGTAAGAATTTATTATTTTGTACCAAGATAAACTTTGAAAACCTACCTAACCTTATTACAACAAACGCAATTTAATTTAGCCTAACCCAACTAAATATATTTTAGATACGTTAACATTAATTTAATAATAAACAAACACAATGAAATATTTTTTTTTCGTTATGTTCAGAATGATTTTGGCGAAATTATTGCATACACAAATTTTCACTTGTTTTATATGGCAAGGTGAGCGTTGCTATTTAAGCCAAAATCGCAAGTTTTACCTAATCGGCACGACATATATATATATATATATATATATATATATATATATATATATATATATATATATATATATATATATATATATATATATATATATATATATATATATATATATATATATATATATATATATATATATATATATATATATATATATATATCTTTCTTCTTTCAAAAGTTTTTTTTTAACTTTAATAATGTATACAGGAGAAGGGGTTACTAGTCCCTTGCTCCCGGCATTTTAGTCGACTCTTATGACACGCATGGCTTACGGAGGAAGAATTCTGTTCCACTTTCCCATGGAGATAAGAGGAAATAAGAACAAGAACTAGTAAGAAAATAGAAGAAAATCCAGAGGGGTGTGTATGTATATGCTTGTACATGAATGTGTAGTGGGACCTAAGTGTAAGTAGAAGTAACAAGACAACCTGAAATCTTGTATATTTATATGAGAAAAAAGACCAGCAATCCTACCATCATGTAAAACAATTACAGGCTTTCGTTTTACGCTCACTTGGCAGGACGGTAGTACCTTCCTGGGCGGTTGCTGTCTACCAACCTACTACGTAGGATATATATATATATATATATATATATATATATATATATATATATATATATATATATATATATATATATATATATATATATATATATATATATATATATATATATATACACATATATTAAAGCCCTCTCCTGTATCATGAAACCTCTTTCATTTCAGCGTTAGTCTTACACTTTTCTAATGTAATATAAGAGACAAGGTCATTACGTGGTTAGTTTTATTCCTCCATCTGTGACATGAGATCTTTGGCCACTGCAACGCAAGATTCACACCTTCAACCTGTGTCAAGAAAGTTGTCATCTCTGCAAGGTAAATCTTACATCACCTGTTTCATGAGTCTTCGTACGTGGTTCGTCTCACCTGAAAATTGAATGTTCGGTAAAGCTTTCACACTTCTCACTCTTTACTTTCACATTGTGACTAACACAAGGAAAAATAATAAGCATTTCTCACTTGACCTCTTCTGTTGTAGTCACCAGAAGGTGATGAGAAACGGTAAACAGACCTGATTGCTGAATTTTCGGAGACAACAGTCCAAAATTTTCTACTGAAACATTTTCGAATGTTTTGACTTAATACAGATCATTTCAGGGTTTGAAAATTATATTTGACCTGTTTTAGTCATGTATAATTCATGTAAAAATATTACAGTAAATACAAGGTAGTGAGTTTTTCATCTGCCACCTTTGATTCTTGAGTCTGCTGCTTCTCTCACACCATGTAGTCTTAGGTATTTCATATTCAATCTTTGATAATATTTAATAATTGCCGGAAAAGAATTGCTTTAACTCTCTTCGTTCTATGTAATCATTAATATTACGTAAAATCAATATTTTTATTATGCAAAAATCGCGAACAAGAGAAGCAAGATGCAAAACAACCACAGGGGGGAGTTGAATGATAGCTCTAGGCCTTTATGTTGCAATCAACATACCAGGAGCTTTCAATGTTGCAAGATGAGGGAAGCAGAGAATAAGAGCCCGAGGGTGCAACTTATACCAGTGCCTGGTGCCTGGAAGGTGGACTATTTTTTAAGGCATTATAAGACAGCCATCCCACGAGCACTGATACAATCGTGGCAGCACAACGAGCATAACAATTAGTAGCATGACAATCAAGAATTCCGTCAACTACAATATGATGTACAAGGCTTAATATTCTAAATATTGATATCTGGCAAGTGTCTGGGTATTTTCCATACCGTAGAAAACAGTTCACGTCGACAAATAAAGGGAATCTCATTTAAAGGGGAGACATATGTAGTTTACCCACACGTACAACGGCCATAGTTAGGTCATATTTTAACCTACAAGGTACTTAGGCAGACTTTAGTCTAACCATCAGAACAGACCCTACCCCTCTGTGTGCTACATTTAAAACAATCCAACGCATTTGTATAGGAGTCTTGTTTTAGGTCTTGGACTCTACTATGAACGAATCTAATTTGAATAAATCCCCACTATTTTTATATAGGGTCTACAGCGTCATGTGTTTATATATATATATACTCTCATACATTGCCCTCTTTACTTTCATGGATGAAGTTAATTGTCTCCACACCTCATGTACTGTATATGCCATCTTTATATCAACACTGTATCTCTTATATATTTTATACCATATTATGTAATAAAATATTAATATACATATACATACATATACATATGGGTTTTCCTTTCTTTCTTTTCTTTTGCCTTGTATTTGTCCTTTATTTTATTCGCCTTTCCTCCCTCTGTGTTCTCGTCCCACCCTTGCTGGCCGCTAGCCTCATTGCAGTGCTCCTTTCCTAGAATATGACTGTCTCCACTACTACTATTACTACTACTACCACTTCCACTACTTACTCCATTATTACCCCACTCTCTGGTACCCTCCCTTGTCTGCCTGCCTATAAATACCACTTTCCCCGTCTTTGTGTGTTAGTGTGACTTTGTAAATGGTCCAAGTCGGGCCGAAACGTCGTCGTAAGCTCCTCTCTTTTATATGTGCGGGTTGTGTGTGTATACATATTAGTTAAAATGGTTTCAGGAAGAAATCCAAATATTATTCCTTGAAGCCTTTTTACCCACTTCTCCGAGGCTATATACGTATATACTCTAGGCCTTTTGTGTTGCAATCAACACATCAAGAAGTTGCAAAATTGCAGAAAAGAGGAGGATGTCCAAGCAAGTACGTTCCCAAAGGACGTCTTCACTGGAGTGAGTGAGGGAGGGAGTGAGTGAGGGAGGGAGAGAGTGAGGGAGGGAGAGAGAAGGATACAGGAAGTGTCCCCAGGCACACCAGTGCCCACAGTCAGAAGGATGAATATTATAGCATTAGAAAAATACCACGAGCATTGATATTGTAATTCTCTAAACGAAATGAACGTGACAATAATAAAATATTCGGTTGTATTCATCTATAAAATCAGTAACTTTACATACATAAATATATTGTCAGTGATATAGAAGTCACTGGCAATTAGTAAATAAGTAAGTTTATTCAAGTATACACAAATACAGTTACATAGATCATCATACATAGCAACATATGTGTAGAGAACCTGGGATAACCCAAACCAGTCAGACAGAGTGACTTATTTCTAGTGGGGTCCATAAATTATGGGGCAGCCTCCCATTTAAAGGGACGAGAAAACGGTAACATTTAAAGGGGAGACTTCTAAAAGTTATGAAAAGGAAACGGGTCCCATTCAAATACTCATTTAAAGAGTGAGGCATCTGTAATAACAAGGAAGACAGCCATAGTTATTCAACCCACATAATTCTGAGGCAAACTCTGGTTCAACCTTCAGAAACTGTAGGAAAAATAGGCCATAATTCCTCTGTGTGGCACTACATTTATAACAGTCTAATGCATTCATATAAGAGCCCAATTTTAGACTGTGTACTATTGCCTCAACTAAAAACGCATCTAATTTGAACAACCCGTCACTGATGTTGTATAATGATTGCCTATCATGCTAAATAATTGCCGATTCTACAATATCCTTTCAAGCCAAGAGTAACAAGGGAAGATGACTCTTGCTTCCCGCCAATTTGCCGGGTTATTACAAGCTATAACAAGGTTGAAAATCACGTTCGACTCCTGTGCTGTCCGTATCGAATAACGGTGCTGGGAAATTCTCACCTCCAATGATTTTCCCGTTTGTCCCAAACAGGAGAGACTGCAACCGTTGCAACCAACTCTGTAGACACCACCAACACGTTGTTGGGGTGAATTCTTTATCAGAATATTTGTAACCGTACGTAAATTTTTAAATACTACTTGTATATCTTCTACTTGGACATCCTCCTCTTTTATGCAATTTTGCAAGCTACTGATGATGTGTTGATTGCAATACGAAAGGCCTAGATCTATCCTTCTACGCCCTCGTGGTTATTTTGCATCCTGTATCGCTTGGTTTGCGATATTTGCACATTGCATTCTAAGCATAAGCCTCAAAATACTCAGGAGTAAGATTTACGTCACTCACATGTATATTGTAAAGCTGATGCAGAATGATAAGAGTCTGGTATAGGATGGCCAGTAATATCATGTCAGAAGAAACCTTTGGATTGCAATAAACGTCTGTCATCTGATTATTATTACTCACTACTCCTTCCACTAGTACGGATATGCTTGAGCCTTAACGACAGTTTTATATGGTCTTATTAGGCCTACTTTGTATTGGACTGATGAAGCCACTGTGTGGCGAAACGTTTCCTCAATAAAGATACCCAAGTGTTGCATATGTGTCTAATTTATCAACTTGTCGGTTCTCTGAACCATTCATCTTGTAGACAGCCTTGCTGTCTGCATAGACAGCCATGCTGTCTGCCTGCCGAGCATATGCTGTCTGCCAGCTGAGTTCATATTTCGTGCCATGCTAGTTCCAATAGTTTCCGCCAGAGGGCAAGCCTGGTAGGCGTACCCACGTCTACGAGACCTGCCCTGGCCCACTCTCACTAACGCAGCGGCCTTCACTCAGACAACAAGGCCTAGTCCTCTCTCCCTCGCAAGGTGCATGGCCCTGTCGGGCCATGGCCAGTAACGCAGCCTGTGTACTCACCCTTTATACAAATAAAGTAGAAGCCTCCGAAGCCTTATCATTGCATTCCTGCTACCAAGAACACTCCAAATAACCGTCGTTATAAATGGTGGAAGCGGTGCCTCGCAGTTGTGTTTGCCCGAGAGAGGAGGAAGAGGACTGAAGTCTTCACTTCATCACTCTACACAAGAAGCATCCGTCTCTCAACGAGTTATCCTGATGTCGTGTCTGCAAATCTCAGCATCCAGACACAGGTACAAGCAGGATTCAGGCCGAATTTGTGGAATTCTCCGAGAAATGACGTCACTGACTTCACGCCACAGCGTCCCATGCTGTTTCTCAGTCACCTGCTCAGCCTTGCCAGCATGTTCTGCTGTTGTTGTTCTGCTCAGCACTGGTATTTCAGCACTTCAGAGGTGAGTTTGTGGTGATTTCAGCATCTAGTGTGTCTCCCTCGTGTATGGGTAGGGTGAGAGTAGGAATTCCTCGCCTGACTCGCCCACTCACGCCGCCACACACACCACTATGCTCTCACTCCCTCTCTGCTGTTTTCTGTGAATTTCCTTGTGAATTCTTGCCAGAACTGTGTATCCGAGTGTCGAGGCCACTCAAAGCCACGTGTGACCAAGCCACGTGGGATGATCACCAAGCCACGAGACCACGCCATGTGGGTTAAGCCAGATTCCAAGCCATGCTGTGGTCTGCGCCCGCATCAACCCATGACGTCACTGAGCTGCTGACGTCACTCACGATGCTGCTACTGCAGCAGCAGTTGCTGCAGCAGTAGCAGCAGCGGTAGCAGCATCAGTAGCAGTAGCACCGGTAGTAGCAGTAGCAGCAGCTGCAGCAGAACAGAAAGTAGTAGCAGCAGCAGCAGTAACAGCAGCAGTAGCAGCACAAGTAGCAAGAAGAAGTAGCAGCATCAGTAGCAGTAGCACCGGTAGTAGCAGTAGCAGCAGCTGCAGCAAACAGAAAGTAGTAGCAGCAGCAGTAACAGCAGCAGTAGCAGCACAAGTAGCAAGAAGAAGTAGCAGCAGATAGCAGCAGCAGTAGCAGCAGCAGTAGCACAGAGAGTAGCAGTAGCAACATCAGCAGTATCAGAAAGGTTGTAGTAGCAGGGGGAGTAGCAGAGATAGTAGCATCAGTAGCAGCAGTAGCAGTAGCAGCAGCAGTAGCAGCAGCACCAGTAGTAGCAAGTAGTAGCTGCTGCAGTTGCAGTAGCAACTTGTTGCAACTGCAGTAGCTATAGCAGCAGCAGTAGTAGCAGCAGTCGAAGCAGCAGTAGCTAGATCAGTAGCAGTAGCAGCAACAAGTAGTAGCAGCAGCTTTAGCACTAGCAGTAACATTAGGAACAGAATCAGTAGCAGCAGCTGCAGCAGAAGTAACTGAAAGAGTAGCAGAAGCAGTAACAGCAGCAGTAGCAGCAGCAGTAGCAGCACTAGCAGCAAGAAGTAGCAGCAGCAGTATCAGTAGCAGCAGCAGTATCAGTAGCAGCAGCAGCAGAAGCATCAGCAGTAGCAGCGGCGACAGCAGCAGCATTAGCACAGGTAGTAGCAGTAGCAGCATCAGCAGTAACAGAAAGTAGTAGTAGCGGAAGTAAGCGCAGCAACAGCACTAGAAGCAGCAAAAGTAGCAGCAGCAGCAGTAGCAGCAGCAAATAGTAGCTGAAGCAGTAGAAGCATCAAATAGTTGAAGCAGCAACATTAGCAGCAGCAAAAGTAGCACTAGCAGCAGCAGTAGCAGCAGCAAATAGTTTGAGGAGCAGTAGCAGCAGCAAGTAGTAACAACAACAACAGCAGCAGCAGCAGTAGCAGCAACAAGCAGTAGCAGCAGCAGTAACAGCGTCAACAGAAGCAGAGTCAGTATCAGCAGCAAGAAGAAGCAACAGCAGTAGCAGCAGCAGTAGCAGCTGCAGTAGTAGCAAGTAGAAGCAGAAGTAGAAGCAGGAGAAGTAGCAGCAACAGAAGCAGCAGAAACAGCAACAGGAGCAGCAGCAGTAGCAGCAGCAGCAGCAGCAGTAGCCCAAGCAACAGCAGTAGCAACAGCAGGAGCATCAGTTGCAGTAGCAGCAAGTAGAAGCAACAGCAGCAGTTGAAGTAGCAGCAGTAGCAGCAAATAGTTACAACTGCACAAGCAGCAGTAGCAGCAGCAGCAACTGTAGCTGATGCAAGTAATAGCAGCAGCTTTAGCAGTAGCAGCAGCAGTAGCAGTAACAGTAGTAACAGCAACAGCAGCAGTAACAGCAGCAGTAACAGCAGCAAGTAGAAGCATAAGTAGCAGTAGCAGCATCAGCAGAAACAGAAAGGTAGTAGTAGCAGAGGTAGTAGCAGAGATAGTAGCAACAGTAGCAGCAGCAGTAGCAGTAGAAGCAGCAAAAGCAGTAGCAGCAGCATCAGAAGCAGCAGCAGTAGCAGCAGCACCAGTAGTAGCAAGTAGTAGTTGCTGCAGTTGCAGTAGCAACTTGTTGCAACTGCAGTAGCAGTAGCAGCAGCTGTAGCAGCAGCAGTAGTAGCAGCAGTCGAAGCAGCAGTAGCTAGATCAGTAGCAGTAGCAGCAACAAGTAGTAGCAGCAGCTTTAGCAGTAGCAGTAACAGTAGGAAGAGAAGCATCAGCAGTAGCAGCACTAGCAGCAAGAAGTAGCAGCAGCAGTATCAGTAGCAGCAGCAGCAGCAGCAGAAGCATCAGCAGTAGCAGCGGCGATAGCAGCAGCATTAGCACAGGTAGTAGCAGTAGCAGCATCAGCAGTAACAGAAAGTAGTAGTAGCGGAAGTAGTAGCAGCAACAGCACTAGAAGCAGCAAAAGTAGCAGCAGCAGCAGTAGCAGCAGCAAATAGTAGCTGAAGCAGTAGAAGCATCAAATAGTTGAAGCAGTAGTAGCAGCAGCAGCAAAGTAGCACTTGCAGCAGCAGCAGTAGCAGCAGCAAGTAGTAGCAATATCAGTAGCAGGAACATTAGCAGTAGCAGCAGCAGCAAAAGTAGCACTAGCAGCAACATTAGCAGTAGCAGCAGCAGCAAAAGTAGCACTAGCAGCAGCAGTAGCAGCAGCAAATAGTTTGAGGAGAAGTAGCAGCTGTAGCAGCAGCAGTAGCAGCAGCAAGTAGTAACAACAAAAACAGTAGCAGCAGCAGTAGCAGCAACAACAGCAGCAGCAGCAGTAGCAGCAACAAGTAGTAGCAGCAGCTTTAGCAGTAGCAGCAGCAGTAACAGCGTCAACAGAAGCAGAGTCAGTATCAGCAGCAAGAAGTAGCAACAGCAGTAGTAGCAAGTAGCAGCAGAAGAAGTAGAAGCAGAAGAAGTAGCAGCAACAGATGCAGCAGAAACAGCAACAGGAGCAGCAGCAGTAGCAGCAGCAGCAGCAGTAGCAGAATCAGCAGCAGTAGCAACAGGAGGAGCATCAGTTGCAGTAGCAGCAAGTAGAAGCAGCAGCAGCAGTTGAAGTAGCAGCAGTAGTAGCAGCAAATAGTCAGCAGCAGCAGCAGCAACAGTAGCTGCTGCAAGTAATAGCAGCAGCTTTAGCAGTAGAAGAAGCAAGTAGCAGTAGAAGCAAGTAGCAGTTGCAGTTGCAGCAGCAGAAGTAGCAGTAGCATAAGCAGTAGAAGCAATGGCAGCAGCATTAGCAACATCAGTAGCAGCACCAGTATTAGTAGCAGCAACAAAAGTAGCAGCAGCAGTAGTAGCAGCAGCAGTAGTAGCAGCAGCAGTAGTAGCAGCAGTAGCAGTAGCAGCAGCAGAAGCAGCACCAGTATTAGTTGCAGCAGTAGTAGCAGCAGCAGTAATAGCAACAGTAGCAGCAGCAGCAGCAGCAAGTAATAGCAGCAGCTTTAGCAGCAACAACAGTAACAGCAGCAGTAACAGCAGCAGTAACAGTAGCAGCAGCAAGTAGAAACATAAGACGTAACAGCAACAGAAGCAGCAGTAGCAGCAGCAGCAAGTAAAAGCAGAAGAAGTAGCAGCAACAGAAGCAGTAGAAGCAGCAGCAGCAGCAGCGGCATTAACAACAGCAGCAGTAGCAGTAATATCATCTGCAGTAGCAGAAGAAATAGCAGCAAGTAGCAGTTGCAGTGGCAGCAGCAGGAGCAGAAGTAGCAGTAACATCAGCAGTAGCAGCAGCAGTAGCAGTAACAGTAGCAGAAGCAGCAACAGTAGCAGCAGCAGCAGCAATTAGTAGCAGCAGGAGCGGCAGCAGCAGGAGCAGCAGCAGCAGTAGCAGCAGCAAGTAATAGCAGCAGCTTTAGCAGTAGCAGTAACAGTAGCAACAGCAGCAGTAACATCAGAAGTAGCAGTAGCAGCAGCAAGTAGAAGCAGAAGTAGCAGCAAAAGAAGCAGCAGTAGCAGCAGCAGCAAGTAAAAGCAGAAGAAATAGCAGCAACAGAAGCAAAAGTAGCAGCAGCGAGTAGTAGCAGCAGCAGTAGCAGTAGAAGCAGCAGCAGCAGCAGCAGAAGTAGCAGCAGTGGCATTAACAACAGCAGCAGTAGCAGTAATAGCAGCTGCAGTAGCAGAAGTAATAGAAGCAAGTAGCATTTGCAGTCCCAGCATCAGAAGGAGCAGAAGTAGCAGTAACATCAGCAGTAGCAGCAGCAGTAGCAGCAGCAGTAGCAGCAGCAGTAGTAGCAGTAACAGTAGCAGGAGCAGCAACAGTAGCAGCAGGAGCGGCAGCAGCAGGAGCAGCAGCAGCAGTAGCAACAGCAAGTAATAGCAGCAGCTTTAGCAGTAGCAGTAACAGTAGCAACAGCAGCAGTAACATCAGCAGTAGCAATAGCAGGATGAAGAAGCAGAAGTAGTAGCAGCAAAAGAAGCATTAGTAGCAGTAGTAGGAGCAGCAGCAGTAGCAGCAGCAGCAGTAGCAGCGGCAGCAGCAGCAGGAGTAGCATCAGCAGTAGTAGCAGCAGCAGTAGCAGCAGCAGCAGTAGTAGAAGCAAGCACCAGTTGCAGTGGCAGGATCAGAAGCAGCAGAAGTAGCAGCAGCAGTAGACGCAATGACAGCAGCAGTAGCAGCAGCAGAATCAGCACCAGTATTAGTAGCAGCAGTAGTAGTAACAGCAGTAGCAGCAGCAGTAGCAGTAGCAGCAACAGCAGCAAGTAGCAGCAGCAGAAGTAGCAACAGCAGCAGTTTAAGTAGCAGCAGAAGTAGAAGCATCAGTAGCAGTAGCAGCAGCAGCAGCAAGTAGTAGCAGAAGCAGTAGCAGCAGCAGTAGCAACAGCAGTAACAGCAGTAGCAGCAAGTAGAAGCTGCAGCAGCAGTAGAAGTAGCAGCAGTAGTAGCAGCAAGTAGTTGCAGCAGCTCTAGCATCAGCAGTAGCATCAGTAGCAGCAGCTTTAGCAGCAGCAGCAGCAGTAACAGTAGCAACAGCAGCCGCAACAGCAGAAGTAACAGCAGCAGTAGCAGCAACAAGTAGAAGCAGAAGTAGCAGCAACAGAAACAGCAGAAGCAGCAGCAGTAGCAGCAGCAGTAGCAGTAACATAAGCAGCAGTAGCAACAGCAAGTAGTATCAGCAGCAGTAGCAGTAGCAGCAGCAGTAGCAGTAGCAGCAGCAGTAGCAGCAGCAGTAACAACAGCAGCAATAGCAA
Source organism: Cherax destructor (assembly GCA_009830355.1). Classification (NCBI taxonomy): domain Eukaryota; kingdom Metazoa; phylum Arthropoda; class Malacostraca; order Decapoda; family Parastacidae; genus Cherax; species Cherax destructor. The sequence goes on from WNWK01010052.1 coordinate 50,228, forward strand.
GTAGTAGCAGCAGCAGTAGCAGTAGCAAGTAGTAGCAGCTGCAGTATCAGAAGCAGCAGCAGCGGCAGTAGCAGTTGCAGCGACACTAGCAGAATCAGCAGCAGTAGCAGCAGCAGCAGTAGCAGTAGCAGCAGCAGAAGTAGAAGCAGCAGCAGTACAAGCAGCAATTAGTAGTAGCAGCCGCAGCAGCAGTAGTAGCTGCAGCAGTAGCAGTACAAGCAACAGTACCAGCAGCAGTAGCAGTAACAGCAGCAGTAGCAGTAACAGCAGCAGTAGCAGTAACAGCAGCAGTAGCAGTAGAAGCAGCAGTAGCAGCATTAGCAGGGAGTAGTAGCAGCAGTAGTAGCAGCAGCAGTAGCAGCAGCAGTAGCAGCAGCAGTAGGAAGTAGTATCAGCTGCAGTAGCAGTAATAGCAGCAGTAGCAATAGCAGTAGCAACATGTAGTAGCATCAGTAAAAGTAGCAGTAGAAGTAGCAGCAGCAGTAGAAGCAGCAGTAGCAGCAACATTATCAGCATCATTATCAGTAGCAGTATGAACAGCAGTAACAGTAGCAGCAGTTACAGTAGCAGTAGCAACAATAGTACCAGCAGCAGTAGCAGTGTCAGCAGCATCAGCAAGTAGTAGCAGCAGCAGTAGCAGCAGCAGTAGCAGCAGTAGCAGCAGCAGTAGCAGCAGTAGCAGCAGCAGTAGCAGCAGTAGCAGCAGCAGTAGCAGCAGCAACAGTAGAAGTAATAATAATAGTCTTGGAAAGAAGTAAGAGTAGTCGTTGAGGTTTCTAAGGAAAAGAGGAAGAAGGTGGCGTAGACTTTTGTTCAATATGATGGTCTTCTTGTGGCAACCCTCTAGGTGTGCCACCTTATGGTCACCTCCAGTTCCTCGGATCACCTTATGATCACCTCCAGTTCCTCGGATCACCTTATAATCACCTCCAATTCTCTAGCATAAAAAATATTACTAAGACATTTTTTCGGATGATGAAATTTTGGGTTTAATTCCCCAAGAGATTATCTTCCCACCATTTCCTCGTATCAAGATTTTGTCCTCAATTTTCATTAATGTGAAATACAATTTCAGATATATTTACATGTTTATGATAAAATGTATGCAGTAATGTCCTTAGATATTAAAGATGGTATAAAATACGGACGCGGTGATGATTAATTAAGACACGTATCCAACAGTTGGGCTTCGCTTCAACAATATAATTACGGAACTGTCGTACGTGTATTACATATCAATGTCCTTAGAGTTTCATGCTCTCGTAGTCTCGACCTTAAACTTTTTCGGGTATATTTCTAATCTCAACCTCTTATTGTGTCTGAGTAAATTCCACACAGAATACCTCTAAAAGAGTAAGTATTTTAAAAGGTAGTATACTGTAAACTATACACAAGACTTTCCTCTCATTTATACGCACTGTACATAAGCGTAACACCCACACTTATAAACAATTCTCCCACAGTACCTCAGCATAACACCCACACTTCACCCACTATGCCTCAGCATAACGCATTCTCGGCCACTACCCCTTTCATATGCTCCATTTACATGCGTGGCATCTTTATAAGCCTGGCCCACCCTCTTAGACGACGCCTTCACTTCAACCCACCATCGTGCTGTTATAAATATAACCATATGAGATACACACCAATTTTCCCTCAGAGCATTTCAGCGACGCCTGGCAGGAATTCCCTAATTAACTCACAACTTTTCAGATAGAAAAGACCTGACATTAATTACCATAAAGGTGAATGAGGTGTAATTTCAGTTATTGAAATGTGTGACTGATATTGTTATTTACTGATTGAGATGGTTATTAATTATGTGAATTCTTTGTTTGAGAATCGTGATTATGTTCATAAATTTGGTGTTCATATCTTAGTTTTTGGTGTTCATGTTATATTTAGAGGTAATTTTGACTTGTTAGTAAAAATGTGTAAACATTGGTGACTGAGCATGTAAATTGTTATTTCCAGTGTGTGTAATTTTGGGTGATTGTGATTTTTTTTGGTGAGTATAAGTGTGTTTTATTGTTGAAAATATGTAAAGAATGATGAATATGTTGTTCAGAATAGTGAATGATGGAAAGTATGGTGTAAAGTGTGATTTGAATTCTAATATGGTAATTGATAGATGAAGGTTTTAATTTTTTATTGAGTGTCGTTTGTAATTTTTGGTGGGTCTGTGATTTTTGGTGTTCATGTTGTAGTTTTGTTTAGGTTCTTGATATAAGGTGTTGGATACAGGTTGGCAGTTGTGAATACGTTGATGGAGAGTTCATTCTACGATCAGAATTTAATCTGGATAAGAAGTGTGTCTGAAAGAGAGGTTTGAGTTAGGCAAGAGGATATTTGTTTAAAAATATTAGATTTTAAGTTTTTTTCTGTTGCAAACAAAGAGAAGTGGTATTTTGCATAGATTTTATAACACGTGGCTATGGATATTAGTGTGGTCATGCTGTGTGTCTGTGTGTACTCACCTGTATGTAGTTGCAGGGGTCGAGTCACATATTTTCCCCCTCCTCTTTGCTTGCGACTACTAGGTCACTCGCCCCGCTTCTGGAGCCTTAGCATACCTCTTCTCATACCTATGTATGGAATTTGCCTCCACTGATTCACTCTCCAGATTAATCCACTTCCTGACAACTCTAAGCCTAAGAAATACTTTCTAGCAACCTTATGATTCATCTGGGTTTTCAACATCCAGTTGTGGCCCCATGTTCCTGTGACTCATTTCTGAAACATTCTAGCCCTGTCCACCTTGTCAATTCCTCTCAGTATTTTATACGTCGTTATTATGTCCCCCCTATCCCTCTTATCCTCTTGTGTCATCAGGTTGAGTTCCTTTAACATTTCCTGATAAGACATACCTCTCAGTTCCGGGACTAGTCTTGTTGCAACTTTTTGCACTTTCTCAAATTTCTTGACGTGTTTGATTAGGTGTGGGTTCCATACTGGTGCTGTATACTCCAGTATGGGTCTGCCGTACACGGTGGTGTCGTGAATGATTCCTTACTTATGTCGAAATGCTACTCTCATGTTTGCCAAGTAACGTTTGCAGCCTTTGACCCCCTAACCTGTATTCCATCTGCGGTCTTCTTTGTCCTTCCCCAATCTTCACGACTTTGCAATTGTTGGGGTTAAAATCAAAGAGCCATTTGTTGGACCATGTTTGAAGCCTACCCAGATTCCCTTGTAATCTTAACAGATCCTCGTCTACTTGTATTCTCCTCATTAATTTCACATCAGCGAACAGGGACACCATTGAATATATTCCTTCCATAATGTCGTTCACATATACAAGAAACAGCGTGTAGATGCGTCAGACTTGTGTTAGATATGCTCTTTGTCCTGCTTATTATTTTGGGGATCGGGAGCTACTCTTGTGGGAGTTTGAAGTAAATATCAAATATAGTGGGTGAGGTGTGCGTGTTATGCTGAGGTGCTGTGGGGGACGTGAGTGTGTGTGTGTGTGTGTGTGTGTGTACACTCACCTATTTGTACTCACCTATTTGTGTTTGCAGGGGTCGAGTCATAGCTCCTGGCCCCGCCTCTTCACTGATTGCTACTAGGTCCTCTCTCTCCCTGCTCCATGAGCTTTATCAAACCTCTTCTTAAAACTATGTATGGTTCCTGCCTCCACTACGTCACTTTCTAGGTTATTCCACTTCCTGACAGCACTATGACTGAAGAAATACTTCCTAACATCCCTTTGACTCATAGGAGTCTTCTACCTCCAACTGTGGCCCCTTGTTTTTTGTGTCCCCTCTCTGGAACATCTTGTCTCTGTCCACCTTATCTATTCCACGCAGTATTTTATATGTCGTTATCATGTCTCCCCTAACCATCCTGTCATCTAGTGTCGTCAGGCAGATTTCCTTAACCTTTCGTCGTAGGACAATCCCCTTAGCTCTGGGACTAGTCTTGTTGCAAACCTTTGCACTTTCTCTAATTTCCTGACGTGCTTGACCAGGTGTGGGTTCCAAACTGGTGCTGCATACTCCAGTATGGGCCTGAGGTATATGGTGTACAGAGTCTTGAACGATTCCTTAGAGAGGTATTGGAACTCTATTCTTAGGTTTGTCAGGCGCCCGTATGCTGCAGCAGTTATCTGATTGATGTGTGCCTCAGGAGATGTGCTCGGTATTATACTCACCTCAAGATTTTTTTCCTTGAGTGAGGTTTGCAGTCTTTGGCCACCTAGATTATACTCTGCGGTCTTCTTTGCCCTTCCCCGATCTTCATGACTTTACATTTGGCAGAGTTAAATTCAAGGAGCCAGTTACTGGACCAGGCTTGTAGCCTGTCTAGGTCTCTTTGTAGTCCTGCGTGATCCTCAAATGATTTAATTCTTCTCATTAACTTCACATCATCTGCAAACAGGGACACTTCTGAGTCTATCCCTTCCGTTATGTCATTCAAATATACCAAAAAAAGTACAGGTCCTAGGACTGACCCTTGTGGAACTGTTAACTCTATTTTCTTGGCTTCTTACGTCTAGTGCAGAATGGTAGCGTAGGTGTAGAGATACGGCCGATGACTAGACTCAGTTTATTAATGGGAAGGTGTAGGTATACACGGGAGCAGAGCGTGAGGGGACCCAGGAGCCAGCAAGGGTAGAACCTGTCTCGAGTAGGTAGGCCGCCAGAGTGAGGAAGAAACATGGCTGACCAGCCCGACCTTGATAGGCCTATAGATGGCAGCACCGTAGTGCCGTGCAGTTTGAAAGAGCCTCTGAATAGGCTGTTTACAGAACCCCACTCGTCATAGATGCCCACTCTGACACCTTGTCACTTACCATGACTCGTTGTTGCCTCCCTGTCAGATATTCTCTGATCCATTGCAGTGCCTTTCCTGTTACGTGTGCCTAATCCTCTAGCTTTTGCATTAACATCTTGTGAGGAACTGTGTCGAACGCCTTCTTGCAGTCCAAGAAAATGGGTGGGGAGGTGGGGTTAGGGATTGTGGTGTTGGTGCCGAAGGTGAACATCCACGGAACTCTAGGTGAATATAGGCCCATCGTGTTGTTAGGAGCGGATTACAAGATATTTGCAAGAATTTTGGCCAAACCGTATGAAACAGGTATTGGATAAGGTGGTATGGGATGGGCAATATGGGATTCCTGGGCGGTCTATGAGGGATGGACATCATAGAATTAAAAGTTTTGTGGAAGAACGTTACAAGGGCAGAGTAGTGGGGTTAGATTGGGAAAAGGCTCTTGATAATGTGGATAGGTAGACTTTATTCGCAATGTTATTGAAGCAGGGTTTTTGGGAGGAGGTGGTGGCATGGGTGCATATGCTATATACAGATGTGAAGGTTCGGGTACAGGTGAATGGGAGGGTAGGGTCCGTGATAGGCATGGGGTGGGGGCTGCGGCAGGGGTGTCCCCTCTCGCAGCTCTTGTTTGCATGTTTGCAGGACCCTTTTTATAGGTTAGTAACTGGAGGAGTAAGGGAGGGATTTGGTGGGCAGGGTGTAGATGTGGGCATCATAGGATATGTAGATGATACCACCATAATGGTGAGTAGTAGGGAAGGCTTGGAGTTCATTAATAGGGTTATAGGTTTTTTTGGCGATGCGTCAGGCATGCGTGTTAATAGGGAGAAATCAAAATTTTTGGAGGTGGGGTCCTGGGTGGGGAAGACGTTGGGAAGGAAGTATGGGTGGAAAACTGTCGAGTGACTCAAAATATGTGGAGTATATTTTTGCAATGAGGAAAGGTCTGCACTTAATTCGTCTTTAGTGGTAGATGCGGCCATTCAAAGAATGGCGGGATGGCAACTGGGTGAGGTGACACTACTCCAAAGGGTAATCGTTGTTAATGTCCTAATATATAGCAAATTATGGTTTGTTACAGCAGTTTATCCTTTGTTTGGAGAGGATGTACTGAGGTTTGAGAGGAAAGCTTTGAATTTTATATGGGGTTTCTGTCGGCAATGGTTAGGGAAGGACGTCGTCATGACAAAAGTAGTGAAGGGAGGTATGGGGTTAATACCATTGCACAGGCGTTTAAGAGGTATTTATGTACGACAGGAATATGTGGTGCGGAGTGGCGTTAGGGGGGCGAGGGTTGATGCAGTCATGAGAGAGGTTAGACGGTGGTGGGTGGGTAAGGATTTAACATTGTGTGAAGTGATATTACGGCATCTATTAGTAGCGCAAGACCCCAGGAGGGTAAAGGTATGTAAACTGGATTACATTGGTCTGTCCGTGGGAGAGGTTATTGGTGAGGAAGTTTTTCCAGGTTACCAGTGGAAGACCATTTTGTACTGGTTCAGGAGATTGCGATTGCACCCTTGGGTTCGAGAAACTGGGTACTGTTTCCTCAATGGAATACTAGCGTCTAAGGCGCAATTGTATGTTATGGGCCTGACTCGGGATCAGTTTTGTGTAAGGTGTTGGTGGCTGGAAACGACATTCCACGTCAAATACTTTTGTGAAGGTTTAATAATATGATGGGAGGGGTGACCTGTATGAGGTCCGGGGTATGTTTTTTGGTGTGGTTGACGACTCAGACTGCGGGGGAGTCATACAGGGATCCAGTGCTTGGTTTTATCATTTCAGCGGAGCTGTTGGTAATCCATTGTCAAGTAAGTCTGTTTTGTAAGGAAACCGGTCATATTATTAGTATCTAGTGGCATAAGAGATAGATACTCAAACTGGGCTGTCATAGTCCGGAGACTTTCATGAAAGCGGTGACATCCCAATGTGCCAAAGGAGGTTTTGTATCTCTGAGTGCATTGCTTTGTGGCCTTATGTAGGATCATTCAGACAGTGTGACTTTACATCATGGAGAGACTTCCATGCAGTCTATCTTGGTGGATAAAACCTAGTTGACTTTTGGTGACAATTCTTGGTACGAGTGTTGCTTGTGTACTGTGTAAAGAATTAGATAATGTGTGCATGATGTAATCCTTGTAATATGTACTGATGTAATTGGTTAGGATTTCGTGTAACAGGTAAAGGGGGAGGGGTAAGGGAAGAGGTGACCTAATGTCAGGGAACTTATGGAGTCTATGCCGACATCAAAGGTCACATACTTTTCGAGTCAGGGAGCACACCCAAGCAAGTAGAGAGTCATTTGAACTAACCTTGGATGGTATGCTCACCATGAACAAGGACTGTGGTAGGATTTATCGTGGATTTATAGCGCCTCGACTCTGAGTCGTACTGTTCAAAGTCATAAACTTATGGCAATGGCTCCTCATGTAACGTACATGTGAGTTAGTCTAGGTAGGGTGTCAACAATGAAATATAATAATGAACGGAAATGTGTTTGACCTACATGTATCACATACTAAATCAAAAGCACAACATACTCTGTATGACAAAACAAGGTCACATGGTAAGGTACTGGTAATGTATTTGTTAGTGTATTTTGGAGGGGGAGGGGCGGTTATGGTCGGGGAGATGGGTGGTCCAAGGGAGCGTTAGAGCTCATGTACTAGGCGAAATGTACTTTTGCACAATTGGTATTCAACATATATAAGGCACATATGGTTCGATGACTATGTTTTGTGTTAGGTGGTATATATATTGTTAAGTTGCAAAACGCTTTGTTGGGAACTCTGAAAACAAAGCAGATAGGACGGGGTTTTACCCTTGTGATATGTAGGGTGTTGAGCTGCAGGAGGGTTTCCTTCTACTGGAGTATATGACCATGTGGTCATGCAGCTCCGGGATGCGGGGGTGTTTGGTTTGTTTGTAGGTTAGTAAAAGTAATAATATGCATTGTTATACATAATAACCATTGTCATGAATGTTTTGTTTCCGCTGCGGCAGCCGTATGATGTAACTGGTTTTACATTGAATATGAAACGACAAATTACTTTCCTGAACTGGTGTAAGGTTAAGACAGTATATAATTTTTTTATTATTACACACATTTTTTTTGTTCTTGATGTATATCTCTTCTTGTATGTACCTGTATGTACTGTTTTTAAAAATATGAATATATATATATATTATTGTAACCACGAACGAGTGGTATTGAGCAATAACTACACTGCACTAGCCAGTGGTCGAACCCATGATGCTTTGGCCTGCCTCATGGTGAGCGAAAACACATGATGCTCTAGTCCACTGAACTACACAATCCTTAAGAATAGCACATCCAGTAGGACTGAATGTTCTACTCGCTACCCAAGGACATACGATGGTGTGGACGCCTCTAAGTTATTGATCAATACCATTCGTTCGTGGTTACAATAATATAATACATATACTGCTTGTTGAGCTAGTACACCAAACAGGGAGTAGAATGAAATTAGCTTAGAGGCGTCCACACCACCGTATGTCCTTAGGTAGTGAGTACAAAATTTAGTGCTACTGGATAAGATACTCTTAAGGATTGTGTGGTTTAGTGGACTAGAGCATCATGTGTAGTTATGTGTAGTGTGTAGTGTAGTGTAGTTATTGATGAATATATATGTATGTCTGAAATCTAATTTCACTTTCATTCAAAGTGAGGAAAAAATCTTGATACAAGGAAAGATAATTAAGATAAACTCGGGGAAATGAAAATATAAGTCTTGTAAATATTTTTGATCCTGGAACTTGGAGGTTATCACATGGTGATCCGAGGAACTGGAGGTGATCAAAGGGTGCTAGATTCGCGGGGGGATGGGGGGTTCATAAATTTCACCATACAGAAGTTCGTCATACAGAAGTATGGCATACAAAAGTTCGTCATACAGAAGTTCGTCACAGAAGTTCGTCATACAGTAGTTCGTCATACAGAGGAAAAGTTTACTACTTGGTTTCTACTGTAAATAAAGCAAAACTCGACAGGGTCATATTGGTTTATATGTACAGTATATGGCATCAATCAAGTTTTTACTAGGCAGGTGTAATGACAGTAAGAAAATCATGCTTCGACATTAAACATGTTTGTAAATGGCATGTTGAGTGATAAATTAATAACCGCTGTAAATGAATAATTATTCTACTTGACAGGTATCATGAGTACAAAGTAATTAAAGTATACGAAATTAACTGTGTGTGCACTAGGCAGTACACCAGACACTAAAGTATTCTTGTACTTGGTAATCTGACCTGGTGCCTGTGCTTGGCAGGTAGCCTGGGGATACAAGGGCACGGGTGCTGTGCTGACCGTGTCTACTCAGGTCATCACCAACAATCCTCGCATCTCCATCCAACGTGAGCAGCGCTCCACCTGGGTGCTGACCATCACCAACGTCACCATACATGACCAGGGTCACTACTGGTGCCAGGTCAACACTTCCCCGCCACGATCCATCGCTGGCTTCCTGGCCGTCGTAGGTGAGACCACTGGTATATTTCACTTCAGCTGCCCAGGGGAAATTTCTCTCTGGTATCGTGGAAAGAAAAGTTCAGAATGAGATGGAATAAGTCAAAGGGAGATATAAAGAGAGATATAGCAGAAATACGGAGTTTGAATTATATTCAGAGTGAAGAAGAAAAGTATAGAAAACGCTGAAGTGAAAATATTTCAAATTGTATACATATATAATGAGCTAGAAAGGAAAGGTATCCAGAACTGTGGAAAACGGTATTATAGATTATAAGGTTTATTAGACCACCTATTCAGGGACAAGTTGGTTCATTATTCATAATGAACTTGCTCAGTTCGTCATGATGAAGTTACTGAAACCTTCAGAGAGAAGTTTTTCCGATGTTCATTTAAGAGTCAGTCGGTTCTTTATGCTCAAGTTAGTCAGTTATTTTTTTCTGAAATTCCTCCTCTTTTTTTTTAGGATGAAGATGGCCAATTCATTTTTTAAGTTAGTCTGTTCTTTGAAATATTAATATTTGAAGAAGGTGCTAGTTGTCAGGATAAAGTTGGTCAGTTCTTCATCATGGAAATGTTTCTCAGTTATTCATGATTAAGTTCTGACAGTTCTTCAAAGTAACTTTTTTTCAGAGTACACATGATGAAGTTCGTCGATTGTTGATGAAGAAGATAAGTTCTTCATGGAGAAATTGGTTAGGACTTGATGGTAAAATCATAGAGTTCTTCATGATAGAGTTGGACAGTTCTTCATGAAGAAGTTAGTCAGAACCTTAAGACTAAGTTCATCATTTGCTTTAGAAGAAGCTGAGAAATAACATGTGGAAATAGGGAATATAAAAGAAGCAGTGCTGGATAAACTACGGAGACAGGAACTTTAAAAATATGTAATGCCGAGGTATGAGGTGTGGAGAATAAATGAGAGGAAATGGTGAATGGAGATAGGAAGTATAGAGACAGGAAGAATGGAGAAAGTAAATGTGGTGACGGGAAGAGAGAGATACAGAGAGGGGAAACAGTAATAGTGGAGACAGGTTATGTGGAATTAACAAGTATGTAGGTAAAATTATTGAGACTGGGAGACAGGAAGTGCAGAGACAGAGAGAGATGAGGATGTGTGTAAGGAAGATAGGAAGTGAGGACATAGGAAGTGTGGAGAGTCAAAATACGATGAAATGAAGAGTTAAAACAAAAAGTGAGAAGCGAGCGAATGTGAGGACATGAAGGGTAGAAACGATAGGTGTTTCGGAAGGATGCATAGAGATAGACGGTGAGAAACAAGAAGTGCAGTGACAGAAGAGAATAAGAGAAACAGGAACTGTTGAGAGTGAAAGTGTAGAGAGAATAAATTTGGAGACACGAAAAGAGGAGACAAAGTGTGCAGAGATGCAGTGTGGGAACAGGATGTGTGGAAACAGATGTTGTGGAGACAGGTAGTGTTGAGACAGTGTTGAGACAGGTAGTGTGGAGACAGTGTTGAGACAGGTAGTGTTGAGAGAGTGCTGAGACAGTGTTGAGGCAGGTAGTGTGGAGACAATGTTGCGACAGGTAGTGTGGAGACAATGTTGAGATAAGTAGAGTGGAGACAGGTAGTGTTGAGACAGTGCTGATACAGGTAGTATGGAGACAGGTGTTGTGGAGACAGTTTTAGGCAGGTAGTGTTGAGACAGGTAGTGTTGAGACAGGTAGTGTTGAGACAGGTAGTGTTGAGACAGGTAGTGTGGAGACAGTGTTGAGACAGTACTGAGACAGGTAGTGTTGAGACAGGTAGTGTTGAGACAGGTAGTGTGGAGACAGTGTTGAGACAGTGCTGAGACAGGTAGTGTGGAGACAGTGTTGAGACAGGTAGTGTGGAGACAGTGTTGAGGCAGTGCTGAGACAGGTAGTGTGGAGACAGTGTTGAGACAGGTAGTGTGGAGACAGTGTTGAGACAGGTAGTGTGGAGACAGTGTTGAGACAAGTAGTGTGGAGACAGTGTTGAGACAGGTAGTGTGGAGACAGTGTTGAGACAAGTAGTGTGGAGACAGTGTTGAGACAGGTAGTGTGGAGACAGTGTTGAGACAGGTAGTGTTGAGACAGTGTTTGAGACAGGTAGTGTGGAGAAGTGTTGAAAGTGTTGGAGACAGTGTTGAGACAAGTAGTGTGGAGACAGTGTTGAGACAGGTAGTGTGGAGACAGTGTTGAGACAGTGCTGATACAGGTAGTGTGGAGACAGTGTTGAGACAGGTAGTGTGGAGACAGTGTTGAGACAGTGCTGAGACAGGTAGTTGGAACAGTGTTGAGACAGGTAGTGTGGAGACAGTGTTGAGGACAGGTAGTGTGAGACAGTGCTGAGACAGGTAGTGTGGAGACAGTGTTTAGACAGGTAGTGTGGAGACAGTGTTGAGACAAGTAGTGTGGAGAAAGTGTTGAGACAGGTAGTGTGGAGACAGTGTTGAGACAGTGCTGAGACATGTAGTGTGGAGACAGTGTTGAGACAGGTAGTGTGGAGACAGTGTTGAGGCAGTGCTGAGACAGGTAGTGTGGAGACAGTGTTGAGACAGGTAGTGTGGAGACAGTGTTGAGACAGTGTTGAGACAGGTAGTGTGGAGACAGTGTTGAGACAGTGCTGAGACAGGTAGTGTGGAGACAGTGTTGAGACAGGTAGTGTGGAGACAGTGTTGAGGCAGGTAGTGTGGAGACAGTGTTGAGACAGGTAGTGTGGAGACAGTGTTGAGACAGTGCTGAGACAGGTAGTGTGGAGACAGTGTTGAGACAGGTAGTGTGGAGACAGTGTTGAGACAGTGCTGAGACAGGTAGTGTGGAGACAGTGTTGAGACAGGTAGTGTGGATACAGTGTTGAGGCAGTGCTGAGACAGGTAGTGTGGAGACAGTGTTGAGACAGTGCTGATACAGGTAGTGTGGAGACAGTGTTGAGACAGGTAGTGTGGAGACAGTGTTGAGACAGGTAGTGTGGAGTCAGTGTTGAGACAGGTAGTGTGGAGACAGTGTTGAGACAGGTAGTGTGGAGACAGTGTTGAGGCAGGTAGTGTGGAGACAGTGTTGAGACAGGTAGTGTGGAGACAGTGTTGAGGCAGGTAGTGTGGAGACAGTGTTGAGACAGGTAGTGTGGAGACAGTGTTGAGGCAGTGTTGAGACAGGTAGTGTAAAGACAGGTAGTGTTGAGACAGAAAGTTTCAATAGTCATTATCTTCTGTCTTCAGTAAGTTCTTTCCATTCACTGGAAAGTTTTAATCATTGTCTCAGTTTGGTCTCGCTTCCTTTAGCTTCACATATTTTCTTCTTTCATTGGTTCCTGTGTCTACGACCTAGGTGCCGAATAAATAACAAAAAGGCACAATACCGTGACTGGAACAATACACACACAACCCGCACATATAAAAGAGAGGAGCTTACGACGACGTTTCGGCCCGACTTGGACCAAAGTGTGACTTTGTAAATGGTCCAAGTCGGGCCGACGTCGTCTAACTCCTCTTATATGTGCGGTTGTGTGTATAGATGCCGAATCATTAAATCTCCTTAGCTAATTTTTTCTAATCCCAAGACGCTGATGCTCATAATAACTCATAGTTCAACGTCTTTGATCTGTTTATTCTACGCTTCATTAATCTTTTATTTTTCTATATTTTTAATCCTAATATTTCTTACATTTAATTCCTTAAAAGAACAACTTAAAATCAGGGTTCCGCATTTTTTCATAGTTAATTTTTAATTACCGTGTTCCGAGTCTTCTTAATTATCTTTGTTTCGAGTGTTAGTTTATCTTTATGACAATATGATTTATAATCCCATATTTAAATAGTTTTAATCCCGTATTTCTGTATCACATTTAATTTCATAATTAAATGTTTCTAATCATTTAAATCCCAAGAGTTCCTAATCTCTCAGTGCAGAATCTTCATTAATTTATTAGTTTCACTTTTTTAATCCTTTATTTCAACAATACTTAACATATGTATATAATAATTGTATTCAATAATGAGAAACAGGTAAGTAAGACACATGAGCAGACGTTAGGTATCTTAATTCTGAAATGTTTTGACTGCACAGTAGGCTTCTTCAGTCGAATATAAATTACAGCAGAACAGTGGAGATTTGAAGGCGTTGTAATGAGTGTAACACCCTAGAAGAGGTAGTTTTGAGGTAGTCAGTCCTTCAGCCTGGAGAAGAGTTTTGCTACATATTCTGGAACAATGAGAAGCTGAAGCATCAGATTGAAGACTTATATATTGCCAAAGATGAGACGACATAAAAGACAGGTCGCACTAGTGAAGCAAGAATGAAGTGTAATGGATTGATTATATCACCTTCATATCTCCACTGCTGTTGCTCTCTTCTCTGTATCTGACTGAAGAAGCCTACTCTGCAGTCGAAATGTTTTAGAATAAATATATCTAATTGGTGTACATGTGTACTACTCATTCTCCTATTTAGTGTCGATTTTTTTTAATTAATTAAAATATAGGTTATGTATTACAAATTAACATCAGCTTCAGCAGTCAGTTTGTTGTGACGAATGATCCTCTGCTGCTGCCAGAGCCGCCCATCTTAGACGGGGGTGACGAGGAAGTAACGGTGAACAAAGGAGGCTCAGCCAACCTGACGTGCCATGCCCATGGTATGCCAACACCAACCATCAGATGGATCAGGGAGGACTACGATCGCATCAGGATCAGCGAAGCTCATTTTGGTAATATTAAAAGTATACACAAACACACACACAAAAATGGGTTACCAAAGAGCTGGACAGAGAACCAGGGGACTGGTGGATGAACCTAGGAGGAAAGAACCTGGGAGGGAAGATAGGGAGGGAAGATAGGGAGACAGAGCTCACAAAAAGGGAGGAAGAGTGGGGAAGGAAGCTAGAAGAGCTCAGCAAAAAAATGGAGGAGAGGATAGCTGCAGAGAACAGGAAATGGGAGCTACAAGCCACAGTAGCAGAAGCTAAGATACAGAGCTTAGAAGAGGGACTAAAAAATCTGAAACAGTCTAAATAACCAAAGGACAGTACAGCCATGACATCAGGAACTGCTTCATGAGTCATTGACAAGGGAAATATCGAGAGCAAATGGGCAATGTTGTATGTGTAGGCCCTATCAGACCCATTTGGGGCCCAGGAAAAGACGAAGAGTACATCAAGAACAAATGAGGGGACTAAAGACAATGAAGGAGCTAAGCTATATGCAGGGGCTCTAACAGACAACTGCAGTGCCCAGTAACAGTTGAGGAGGAAGAACGACAGACCTTTGAGCACAAGGTCATCAGCTAGGGAAGAGATTGGAGGAAGGAACATTTCAATGGCAGGAACTAAATCGTCTCAGGGGATGCAAAGGGAAATACAGTGGGAGGACGAAAGGAATTTGAAGGGGAAACTTATGAAGCAAGAACATATTAAAGCTAAAAGCGATTGAAAATATCATGAAAGCAATAGGAGAGGACGACATGATCCAGTTGACAAATTTTCAGAAAATTGGGTGGTTTGCAAGAGGAAAAGAACGGCCAGTCAAAGTGGTATTCAAGGCAGAAACAGTTCGAAACAGGATCCTGCAGGAGGAAGCATGACTAAAGGCCATACAAGAGAACTGGAGAGTGTACCTCGACTGAGACAGAACACATGAAGAAAGGAAGAATCTGAAAGAGAGGGTACAAAGACGCAAGGAGGAACGAGATACAAGGACGGAGATGAGCAGTAGAACCCAGATCCAGGTGGAAGAGCAGACACAACCTCCTCCAGAAACACCCCCAGAAAGAATCCAACCATAGCAACCCCAATGCAACCGAACAATCTAAACCAAAACCCACACATTGTACCCTCTGCCACCACCCCCCTCATCACAAACCCCACCCAACAGCAACCCCCCATAAGCCCTCTGCCCCCACCCCTCTCATCAATAACTCAACCCCCACAGCAACCCCTCACAGGCCCCCGTCAGGGCTCCCGCTCCCCCAACCTCCCCATTCTCCCCGGACCACAGTTTTAGAAAAGATGTTGAAGGTTTGGTACACGAATGCGGATGGAATAACGAATAAATGCGAGGAGTGGAATGAAAGAATCAAGGAGACATCCCCAGGCATCATAGTAGTCACAGAAACGTAACTCACTTGGACAATAACAGACGCAATTATCCCACCTGAATATCAGATCCAGAGAAAAGATAGCAGCATAAGGGGAGGATGGAATGCACTGCTCATTAAAAACTGATGGGGATTTGAGGAAATAGAAGGAATGGACGAGATTGGAGAAAGGGATTACATATTAGGTACAATTCAGTCTGGGGGACATAAGGTAGTCATTACAGTGATGTGCAACCTGTCACAGAACTGCAGGAGGCCAAGAGAGGAATATGAACTGGACACACTAGCTGAGGTGGCCAGAAAAAACTCATTCGAGTAGAGCAAAAATACTGGTTATGGGTCATTTTATCCACTGGGAGATTGATTGGGAAAACCTGGAGCCACATGGTGATCCGGAAACATGGAAAGCATCATCATGTTAGGGACACTATCAGAGAGAGAGAGAGAGAGGGGAGGATGAACCAGCAAGACTGGACCTCGTGTTCACCCTGAGTTGCTCGGACATCACATATGAAAGGCCCCTTGGAACTAGTGATCACGAAGTTCTGAGCTTTGAATATATAGTAGAGTTTCAAGTGGAGAGGGTAACAAAAGTAGAATGGGAAAAGCCAAACTATAAAAGGAGGAACTACACAGGTATGAGAAACTTCCTGCAAGAGGTTCAGTGGGAAAGAGAATTGGTAGGAAAGTCAGTAAACGAAATGATGGACTACGTAACAACAAAATGCAAGGAGGCAGAGGAAAGGTTTGTTCCCAATGGCAACAGAAATAATGGGACGACAAAAACGAGCCATTGGTTTACCCGAAGGTGTAGGGAGGCAAAAACTAAGTGCACTAGAGAATGAAAAAAAATAAAGAAGGCAAATGACCCATTAAAATTAAGAGATTAGTCGAAAAACCAGAAACGAGTATGCACAGATAAGGAGGGAGGCCCAGCGATAGTACGAAAACAACATAGCATCGAAAGTCAAGACTAACCCGAAACTGTTGCATAGTCACATCAGGAGGCAGACAACAGTCAAGGACCAGATAATTAGGCCGAGGAAAGCAGGTGGGGAGCTCACAAGAAACGACCAAGAAGTATGTGAGGAGCTCAACACGAGATTTAAGGAAGAATTTACCGTGGAAACAGAAAGGAAGTCAGAAAGGGGTAAACCAACAAGGGATATACTAAGAAATTTTCGTTGAAAAACACACAACCGAGGAGGAGGTGAAGAACCTGCTAAGTGACCTTGATACCTCAAAGGCGGTGGGACCAGACATCTCCCCGTGGGTCCTTAGAGAGGGAGCAGAGACGCTGTGTGTGCCACTAACCTCAATTTTCAAGACATTCCTTAAAACTGGGCAACTACCTGAGGGATGGAAGACGGCAAATGTAGTCCCCATTTTTAAGAAAGGATACAAAAATGAGGCACTAAACTATAGACCAGTGTCACTGACGTGTATAGTATGCAGAGTCATGGAGAAGATTATCAGGAGGAGAGTGGTGGAGCACCTGGAACGGAACAAGATTATAAACGTCAACCAGCATGGATTCATGGAAGGCAAATCCTGTGTCACAAACCTACTGAAGTTTTATGACAAGGTAACAGAAGACACGACAGAGAAGGGTGGGTTTATTGCATTTTTTTGGACTGCAAGAAGGTCATCGACATAGTTCCTCACAAGAGATTAGTGCAGAAGCTAGAGGATCAGGCACGTATAACGGGAAGGGCACTGCAATTGATCAGAGAATACCTGACAGGGAGGCAACAACGAGTCATGATTCGTGATGAGGTATCAAAGTGGGCGCCTGTGACGAGCGGGATCCCACAGGGGTCAGTCCTAGGACCAGTGCTATTTTTGGTTTATGTGAATGATATGATGAAAGGGATAGAAGTATCGCTGTTCACAGATGATGTGAAGTTAATGAGGAGAATTAAATCAGATGAGGATCAGGCAGAACTACAAAGACACCTGGACATGCTGGACGAGTGGTTCAGCAACTAGCTCCTCGATTTTAACCCCACCAAATGCAAAATCTTGAAGATCTGGGAAGGGCAAAGGAAACATGAGACAGAGAACAGGCAAGGTGGTCAAAGACTGTAAATCTTACTCAATGAGAAAGATCTTGGTGTGAGTATAATACCGAACATGTCTCCAGAAGCACACATCACTCAGATTTACTGCTGTAGCACATGGGCGCCTGGCAAACCGGAGAATAGCGTTCCGATACCTAGGTAAGTAATAATTCAAGTCTCTGTACACCGTGTACGTCAGGCCCATATTGGAATATGCAGCACTAGAAATTAGAGAAATTGCAAAGGTTTGCAACAAGGTTAGTTCCAGAGCAAAAGGGAATGTCCTACGAAGAAAGGTTAAGGGAAATCGGCCTTAGGACACTGGAGGACAGGAGTGATAGAGAGGACATGATAACGACTTGTAAAATACTCAGAATAATTGACAAGGTATAGAGGGTCGTAATGTTTCAAAAAGAGAACATAAGATCATAACGAGAAACATAACTGGAAGTTTGAAAACTCAGATGAGTTATAAGGATGTTAGGAAGTACTTGCTCACAACTAGAGTTGTCAGGAAGTGACACAATCTGGAGAGCATAGTAGTGGTGGCAGGATCTGTAAATACCTATAAGACGAGGTACGATATGGCTCTTGAAGCCAGAAGAGAGTGGACCTAGTAGCGACTAATGAAGAGGCTGGCCATGAGCTGTGACTTGACCACTGCAACCACATATAAGTGAGTTGATATACAATAGTGTGCAATTTAAATGGGACAGTAGTAAATTTTGTGATTATCTCACAATATGTCTTAGTCTCCGGCTTAATTAATGTAGATTGGTTTCTTTTCTTTTCAGGAAAGTTTGCTATCAACTTCAGGCAACCGTTCAGCTGTGATGTTATCCTGCGACTCTCGTCAGTGCTACAACAACTGTTGTTCTGTAAGTCTATTTCTGCAAGCGTGCTCCGTGAGTGAATGTGATTTCGCCAAATTCTCCCCTTCACTTCATGATTACTACTGAATTTCATGATGAATGTTACAAAACATGCTGATTCGAGTATCAGACAGATCGCCGAAAATTTGAGCCTAGCAAAATCAACTGATGGTCGGATTTTGAAGGTAACAACACTGGTGATTGTGGCACGCCGCATCGAGAAAGATATGGAAGAAAACACAAGACAACACCTCAAGAAGACAAGGTTACCATAAGAAATAGTGTGAAGGATCACAAGAAAACCAACAAGGATCTACAGTTGGATTTGGCTTGAGCTGGAGTAAATGTTGATTCTTCAACTATTCAAGGAAGGCTCCCTGAAGTTGGCAGAACTGCTAGATAGCCGGTAAATAAACAATTATTGATCTCTACGAAGAAAAAACGGCTACAATGGGCAGTCGATCATAAGGGATGGACGACAAATGAATAGAGAAAAAAATTATTATCACGAGGGTCGCATTTTGAAGTATATTGGTACAGATCAATTGTAGTGAGACTGGGCAAAAGCGAACCTCTTTGGAATGCACATGTTCAACAAGCGCCAAAGTATCCACCTAAGAAAATGTTTTAGGGTAGTTTTAAATCTAAATGCCCTGGGCGACTTGTTATTGTTGAAGGAACGATGAACAGTGACAAATACAAGACAATCCTGACAACTCATTTGCTTCCCATTGTAGACAGAGACTCTCCTGATGTAGAAGGCATTTTCCAGCATGTTTGGGTCCATGCCACACTTGCATGTACCCTTTAAGAAATCCACTGTACCACAACTAAATAAGAAATGCAAAGATAGGCTAAATGGCCTCAAAGCTGTTGCTGGCTACAACCCCAAGTATGGTGCTAATGTGAGAATCTTGAGAATGATGTACATAGCTTATGTTAGGTTCTTAATTGATAATGCTGCTTCCATGTTGATATTAGCTAGAGAAATTTCTTTCCGACCCTGGGAGGTAATGCAAAATGAAGCTCTCAGAATTATTCTTTGCTGTCCCAAATGTACAAAGGTTCTTAATATGTGGAAGGAACTTGGTATTTCTAGTATCAGTGATATGATTATTGAGATTAACACTGTACTTGGTATTAGAATGTTAAGAAATGAACCAGACATTGTCACTATGAATCTTACTAAATGTCTAGAAGTAAATACACACAGATGTAAATGGATTGTGAAAACATGCAATTATATTACGTTTTATAACGTGCATGAACTGTATCACTGTAGACAACAAGAGCATTTCACCCCTCCATGGAAGATGTGTTCATTTAATATCACATACCTGCAAGTCCCTCCCAAGAAGCTCATTGCTAGTAATCCCTTCCTTAAATCACTTGTTAAAGCAACTACTCAAGAAGAAATTTATCGCTTAGCTGGTAGTAATAAGTTATCTCAAGTTATATACACTGATGGATCTAAACAGGAGTCTTCTGGCAGGGCTGTATCTGCTCTGGTTGCCACCTCCCTAGTTAAGAATAATAATAAATTTGTTGAACTAGGCATAAGAATTAACAACTGGGCGTCTACACTGCAAACTGAATTGTTTGCAATCCTAATGACACTAAAGCTAAATTATGACACTGAGCTTGACTCTATCATCATTACTGATTATGTCATCATTGAAGGCTCTTGACTTGTATAATGACTCCAACAGCATGCTCAATGGAGAAGCCAGGTATAGATACTAAAAAATCCGAGAGAAAGGAATTAATATACAATTGCTATGGATCCGATCTCACATTGTTTTGAAGAGTGAGACATTTATGCTACATATGGGAATCTTTTTGAAGAAACGGTTCGCCACACAGTGGCTTCATCAGTCCAATACAAAGCAGAAAGGTGTAAGGAGAGGAAGAGTTTGAGGTAATCAGTCCCTCACCCTGGAATCGATGTGTTCAGTCCATCACTCTTGTAGAAAGTACAGCATAGGGAGAAGTGGCTTATATGCTGTAGTCAGGTGAGTGGAAGCAGGAGGAGGTTGGGTCACAGTGGTACCATCCACTAGTGTAAGTAGATCTTCGTCCAAAGGTTGGACAAGTGTTGAAAAATTCCTAGTATCAAGATCCCATGATGGTGCAGTGTCTGACAGATGTGATAAATGGTTTTGAAAACCAACAAGTTGAAGATTGAGACACTTATTCACTTATGGGAATCATTTTGAAGAAACGTTTCGCCACACAGTGGCTTCATTAGTCCAATACAAAACAGAAAGAAGTAAGGATTGAAGGAGTTTGAGGTGTTCAGTCCCTCTGACAGATGTGAGACACTGCAACATCATGGGATCTTGATACAAGGAATTTTTCAACACTTGTCCAACCTTTAAATGAAGACTTTCTTACACTAGTGGATGGTTCCACTGTGACTCCGCCTCCTCCTGCTTCCACTCACCTGACTACAGTATATAAGTCACTTCTACGGCTCTATGCTGAATTTTCTAAAAGAGTGATGGTCTGAACACATCGATTCCAGGCTGAGGGACTGATTACCTCAAACTCTTCCTCTCCTTATACCTTTCTGCTTTGTATTGGACTGATGAAGCCACTGTGTGGCGAACCATTTCTTCAAAAATTTCCCCATATGTTGCATAAGTGTCTCAATCTTTCAACTTTTCGGTTTTCAAAACCATTAATCACACACACTGGATTACTCCTTCATGGTAAAGTTGATATGTTAGCAAAGAAGAGTTCCCTGAAGGAGAATGTAGAATATAACTTCAGTATATCTGTGTCTAACATTATTAATAATATTAGGAGAGAAGTAAATAATAAAAATGAATGTTAAAGAAATGCAATTAGAAACCTGAGTTGATCTATAACCCACTATGATAACATGAACATAGATAAGCATGTTTATGGAGCAACTTGTAATGTGAACAGACTGACTGATGTTGTAGTGGCCAGGCTTAGGCTTGGCCAAACTTCTGGCAGTTTGGGAGACACACAAATGATCAAAGCTAATGCAAATTATGTGGTCAGGCATATGGTCACTGTCTTGAACACTATGTGCTTAACTGTCCACTTATTGGGGAATATAGATATATACAGTATTATAACCTATGTGACATGTAAAGAAATCTTATTAATGAAAATAAAGTACCAGATATAGTAAGCAAACTTCCTAAATTTGCTTGTAACAGATAAGTGAAGTGTAGAAATAAATCTAAATGTACACCTGTTAACCCCTTTTGGGGCCTAGATCCTAGGCCTTTTGTGTATCCATATGTTCCTGCGTTACCGTCCACGGGATGGTTATGGGATATTTTGCCACTTCGGTGGAAAAATCTAATCTGCCACACTTCTAGAAAAATGCCGACATTCTTCGAAGAGAGTGGACTAAACGTTCCATACTGGCCTGGAAACTCTTCTGACTTCAACTCATGTGAGAATCTATGGTCAATAACCAAACGCAGGATCGCAAAAAAGAAGTGTTCAGATGTGGATAAGCTAATTGCTAATGTTATTAGAACCAGTTACTACGAAAAAGAACTTGCCAACATGTTTTCAGTATTGATCGAGTCTATGCCAAAGCGTGTACGAATGCTCATTAAAGCAAAAGGTGATCATAAATCCTATTAAATCAATTATGTATCATATCATTGCCGTGTATTTTTCAAATAAACATTAATTTTCCAAATATATGTCTTATTTCAGCACTGTCCCAATTAATACGGACGATACTGTACGGGAGTTATCAAACACACAAACTCACACACACACACACACACACACACACACAGAACACGGGAAGAAAGACAGAAACTGAAAGAGAGGGTACAGAGACAAAAGGAGGAAAGAGAGATGGACAGGAGAACCCAGACTCAGGAGGAAGCTCTAATACAACCACCTTCAGATGTTCCCCAACCTGGACAACCCCAATGCAACCAAACAACCTAACCCAAAACACACATGCCATACCCAATGATTCCACCCACCTCATTACAAACTCCACCTTCCCACCAACCACCCATAGTTCCCCATCAGATCTCCCACTTTCCCAACCCCAACATACCCCCCAGACTACGGTTTTAGAAAAGAAGTTAAAGGTTTGGTATACAAATGCAGATGGTATAACAAATAAAT
>WNWK01010053.1:0-15000 GCA_009830355.1 Cherax destructor
CTCACTAGCCCATCTATCCCCCAATAGTTGTTTATATCTTACCTAACTGCCTCCTTTTAGTTTATAAACCTTCACCTCTCTTTACTTACTGATTCTATTTTCCTTGTATCCCATCTACCTTTTACTCCCACTGTAGCTATAACTAAAAGTGATCTGATATATCTGTAGCTCCCTCTATAAACATGCACATCCTGAAGTCTACTCAACAGTCTTTTATCTACCAATACATAGTCCAACAAACTACTGTCATTACGCCCTACATCATATCTTGTATACTTATTTATCCTCTTTTCTTAAAATATGATTACCTATAACTAAACCCCTTTCTATACAAAGTTCAATCAAAGGGCTCCCATTATCATTTACACCTGGCACCCCAAACTTACCTACTACACCCTCTCTGCATGTTTCTCCCACTTTAGCATTTAGGTCCCCTACCACAATTACTCTCTCATTTGGTTCAAAAGTTCCTATACATTCGCTTAACATCTCCCAAAATCTTCTCTCTCCTCTACACTCCTCTCTTCTCCAGGTGCATACACGCTTATTATGACCCACTTTTCGCATCCGACCCTTATTTTAATCCATAAATCCTTGAATTTACACATTTATATTCCCTCTTTTCCTTCCATAACTGATCCTTCAACATTATTGCTACCCCTTCCTTAGCTCTAACTCTCTCAGATACTCCTGACTTAATCCCATTTATTTCTCCCCACTGAAACTCGCCTACCCTTCAGCTTTGTTTCGCTTAGGGCCAGGACATCCAACTTCTTTTCATTCATAACATCGGCAATCATCTCTTTCTTATCATCCGCACTACATCCACGCACATTCAGACAACCCAATTTTATAAAGTTTTTCTTCTTCTCGTTTTTAGTAGATTTGTACAGGAGAAGGGGTTACTAGCCCATTGCTCCCGGCATCTTAGTATATATATATATATATATATATATATATATATATTATATATATATATATATATATATATATATATATATATATATATACAGTGGTCCCCTGGCTAACGTTCACCCCGAAATCGTACAAGTATGTGAGTATAATATTGTAAGGGCTTGTGGAAGTGTATTTTGGGGGTCTGGAATAGATTAACCTACGTGACATTATTTCTTAAGGAAGTAAATTCGTTCGGTAATGGCACTTGAGCAGGCTTCTGCAATGTATTTTGAACGTTAGCCGGGGACCACTGTATATATATATATATATATATATATATATATATATATATATTTTATATACAGTGGTCCCTCGGTTTTCAGTGCATCTCCAAACTCGAACATTTATGTAAGTGTATTTTCGTAAGTGCTGTTGCAAGTGTATTTTGGGGGTCTGAAATAGACTAACCTACGTGACATTATTTCTTAAGGAAGTAAATTGTTCGGTAATGGCACTTGAGCAGCATTCTGGAACGAATTTTCGGCGAAACCGAGGACCACTGTATATATATATATATATATATATATATATATATATATATATATATATATATATATATATATATATATATAAATATATATATATATATATATATATATATAATATATATATATATATATATATATATATATATATATATATATATATATATATATATATAT
Source organism: Cherax destructor (assembly GCA_009830355.1). Classification (NCBI taxonomy): domain Eukaryota; kingdom Metazoa; phylum Arthropoda; class Malacostraca; order Decapoda; family Parastacidae; genus Cherax; species Cherax destructor. The sequence goes on from WNWK01010053.1 coordinate 1,620, forward strand.
ATATATATATATATATATATATATATATATATATATATATTATATATATGTATATATATTATATATATATATATTATATACATATACAGTGGTACCTCGAGTTACGATGGTCCCCAAAATCGCCCTTTTATGTAAGTTTATTTTTTTAAATGCTTTTGTAAGTATATTTTTGGGGGTGTAAAAGGACTAGTCTATTTTACATTATTCCTTAAGGGGATAAATTCGTTTGGTAATGGCACTTGAACAGCATTCTCGAACGAAAAAATATCGTAACTCGAGGTACCACTGTATATATATATATATATATATATATATAATATATAAATATATATTATATATATTATATATATATATATATATTATCCATGGGGAAGTGGAATAAGAATCTTTCCTCCGTAAGCCATGCGTGTTGTAAAAGTCAACTAAAATGCCGGGAACAATGGGCTAGTAACATCTTTTCCTGTATAGCTTACTAAAAAGAAGAAGAAGAAAATCGTCAAAGTGGGATGTTTGAATGTGCGTGGATGTTGTGCGAATGATAAGAAAGAGATGATTGTAGATGTTATGAATGAAAAGAAGCTGGATGTCCTGGCTTTAAGTGAGACAAAGCTGAAGGGGGGAGGAGAGTTTCAGTGGGGAGAAATAAATGGGATTAGATCAGGGGTTTCAAATAGAGTTAGAGCTAAAGAAGGAGTGGCAATAATGTTGAATAATCAGTTATGGCAGGTAAAGAAGGAATATGAATGTATAAATTCAAGGATTATGTGGAGTAAAATAAAGGTTGGATGTGAAAAGTGGGTTATAGTAAGTGTTTATGCACCTGGAGAAGAGAAGTGTAGAGGAGAGAGAGATTTTGGGAAATGTTGAGTGAGTGTGTGGGGAGTTTTGAACCAAGTGAGAGAGTAATTGTGGTTGGGGATCTTAATGCTAAAGTGGGTAAAAATGTTGTGGATGGAGTAGTAGGTAAATTTGGGGTGCCAGGGTAAATGTAAATGGGAGCCATTAATTGAGCTATGTGTAGAAAGAGGTTTGGTAATAAGTAATACATATTTTATGAAAAAGAGGATAAATAAATATACAAGGTATGATATAGCACGTAAGGAAAGTAGTTTGTTGGATTATGTATTGGTGGATAAAGGTTGATGAGTAGGCTTCAGGATGTACATGTTTATAGAGGGGCAACGGATATATCAGATCATTATTTGGTTGTAGCTACAGTTAGAGTAAAAGGTAGATGGGACAAAAGAAAATGGCAACAGCAAGTAAGAGAGAGGTAAAAGTATATAAACTAAGGGAGGAGGAAGTTAGGGTGAGATATAAGCAACTATTGGCAGAAAGGTGGGCTAGTGCAAGTAGGAGTAGTGGGGGTTGAAGAGAGTTGGGATAGTTTTAAAAATGCAGTATTAGAATGTGGGGCAGAAGTTTGTGGCTATAGGAGGGTGGGTGCAGGAGGAAAGAGGAGTGGTGGAATGAAGAAGTAAAGGGTGTGATAAAAGAGAAAAGGTAGCTTATGAGAGGTTTTTACAAAACAGAAGTGTTAGTGAAGAGCAGAGTATATGGAGAGTAAAAGAAAGGTGAAGAGAGTGGTGAGAGAGTGCAAAGAAGAGCAGATGAAAGAATGGGAGAGGCTCTGTCAAGAAATTTTGCTGAAAACAAGAAAAATTTTGGAGTGAGATAAACAAGGTAAGAAAGCCTAGGGAACGAATGGATTTGTCAGTTAAAAACAGAGTAGGGAGTTAGTAGATGGGGAGCTGGAGGTATTGGGTAGATGGCGGGAATATTTTGAGGAACTTTTAAATGTCGATGAAAAGGGAGGCGATAATTTCATGTACTGGCCAGGGAGGTACAACATCGTTTAGGAGTGAAGAAGAGCAGGATGTGAGTGTGGAGGAGGTGTGTGAGGCATTACGTAGAATGAAAGGGGGTAAAGCAGCTGGAATTGACGGAATCATGACAGAAATGTTAAAAGCAGGGGGATAAAGTGCTGGAGTGGTTGGTATTTTTGTTTAATAAATGTATGAAAGAGGGAAGGTACCTAGGGATTGGCAGCGAGCATGTATAGTTCCTTTATATAAAGGGAAGGGGATAAAAGAGTGTAAAAATTATAGGGGAATAAGTTTACTGAGTATACCAGGTAAAGTGTATGGCAGGGTTATTATTGAAAGAATTAGAGGTAAGACAGAGAGTAGGATTGCAGATGAGCAAGGAGGCTTTAGAGTGGGTAGGGGATGTGTAGATCAAGTGTTTACAGTGAAGCATATATGTGAACAGTATTTAGATAAAGGAAGAGAAGTTTTTATTGCATTTATGGATTTAGAAAAGGCATATGATAGAGTGGATAGGGAGCAATGTGGCAAATGTTGCAAGTGTATGGAATAGGTAGTAAGTTACTGAAGGCTGTAAAGAGTTTTTATGAGGATAGTGAGGCTCAGGTTAGGGTGTGTAGGAGAGAGGGAGATTACTTCCCGGTAAAAGTAGGTCTTAGACAGGGATGTGTAATGTCACCATGGTTGTTTAATATATTTATAGATGGGGTTGTAAAGAAGTAAATGCTAGGGTGTTGGGGAGAGGGGTGGGATTAAATTATGGAGAATTAAATGCAAAATGGGAGTTGACACAGTTACTTTTTGCTGATGATACTGTGCTTATGGGAGATTCTAAAGAAAAGTTGCAAAGGTTAGTGGACGAGTTTGGGAGAGTGTGTAAAGGTAGAAAGTTAAAAGTGAACATAGATAAGAGTAAGGTGATGAGGGTATCAAACGATTTAAATAAAGAAAAATTGGATATCACATTGGAGAGAGGGATTATGGAAGAAGTAAATGTTTTCAGATATTTGGGAGTTGACGTGTCAGCGGATGGGTTTATGAAGGATGAGGTTAACCATATAATTGATGAAGGAAAAAGGTGAGTGGTGCATTGAGGTATCTGTGGAGACAAAAACGTTATCCATGGAGGCAAAGAAGGGAATGTACGAAAGTATAGTGGTACCAACACTCTTATATGGGTGTGAAGCATGGGTTGCAAATGCTGCAGCGAGGAGGAGGCTGGAGGCAGTGGAGATGTCCTGTCTAAGGGCAATGTGTGGTGTAAATATTATGCAGAAAATTCGGAATGTGGAAATTAGGAGAAGGTGTGGAGTTACTAAAAGTATTTGTCAGAGGGCGGAAGAGGGGTTGTTGAGGTGGTTTGGTCATTTAGAGAGAATGGATCAAAGTAGAATGACTTGGAGAGCGTATAAATCTGTAGGGGAAGGAAGGCGGGGTAGGGGTCGTCCTAGAAAAGGTTGGAGGGAAGGGGTAAAGGATGTTTTGTGGGCGAGGGCTTGGACTTCCAGCAAGCATGTGTGAGCGTGTTAGATAGGAGTGAATGGAGACGAATGGTTTTGGGACATGACGATCTGTTGGAGTGTGAGCAGGGTAACATTTTGTGAAGGGATTCAGGAAACCAGTTAATTGATTTAGTTGGACTTGAGTCCTGGAAATGGGAAGTACAATGCCTGCACTTTAAAGGAGGGGTCTGAGATAGTGACAGCTGGGAGGGACATCCAGCTTCTTTTCATTCATAACATCTACAATCATCTCTTTCTTATCATTCGCACAACATCCACGCACATTCAAACATCCCACTTTGACGATTTTCTTCTTCTTCTTTTTAGTAAGCTATACAGGAAAAGGGGTTACTAGCCCATTGTTCCCGGCATTTTAGTTGACTTTTACAACACGCATGGCTTACGGAGGAAAGATTCTTATTCCACTTCCCCATGGATATGAAAGGGAAAAGCAATAAGAACAAGAACTATTAAGATAAAATCAAAGAAAACTCAGATGAGTGTGTATACAATAAACGTGTACATGTTTGCGTAGTGTGACCTAAGTGTAAGTAGAAGTAGCAAGACGTACCTGAAATCTTGCATGTTTATGAGACAGAAAAAGACACCAGCAATCCTACCATCATGTAAAACAGTTTCAGGTTTCTGTTTCACAGTCACCTGGCAGGATGGTAGTACCTCCCTGGGTGGTTGCTGTCAACCAACCTACTACCTATAAAAGGAGGTTGGTGAGACCACTGGGCTCGACCTGATCATCATGAGAAGACCAGCTGCCAGTCCCACTGTCTGGTCAAGACTCTTCCTATATATATTATATATATATTATATATATATATATATTATATATATATTATATATATATATATATTATATATTATATATATATATATATATATATTATATATTATATATATATCACACACACACACACACACACACACGCCCCGATGGCATGGTGGCTAGCGCTCTTGCTTCACGCACGGAGGGCCCAGGTTCGGTTCCCGGCAGGGCCGAGGCATTTCGAAGTGTTTCCTTACACACACACACACCATATATACAACAGGCCTAGTGTCTAATCGACATGTGCCTAGGACAAAATGGTAACTAACAGTGGTCCCTCGGTTTTTGCCGAAAATTCGTTCCAGAATGCTGCTCAAGTGCCATTACCGAACAAATTTACTTAAGAAATAATGTGAAGTAGGTTAGTCTATTTCAGACCCCCAAAAATACACTTGCAACAGCACTTACAAAAATACACTTACATAAATGTTCGAGTTTGGAGATGCACGAAAACCGAGGGACCACTGTATATAGTGGACCCCCGAGTAACGAACACCCCGGAAATCATACAATTATGTAAGTATAATATTGTAAGTGCTTGTGGAAGTGTATTTTTGGAGGTCTGAAATAGACTAACCTACGTGACATTATTCCTTAAGGGAGTAAATTCGTTTGTTAATGGCACTTGAGCAGGCTTCTGGAGTGAAGTTTTTACGTTACTCGCGGGTCCACTGGATGTATATATATACAGTGGACCCCCGACTATCAGCTGGTCTAGGTATCGGCCGACTCGAGTTTCGGTCGCTTTTTTCAGCCCAATTTTTCCCAGACTATCTGCCGTTTCCCCGAGTTTCAACCCACGTACCAGACCTGTCCGCCTACCCGTGCTTGCGCGCCTCCCCGCGCAGGTGTCGTGAGCCAGTCTAGCTTTGTTTACCATTGAGTGAACATTACCCAGCGCGCTCATTAAAACATTTCACAATAATTTTATTATGTTTATTGATTGTCACTGTGAAATAAGTCACCATGGGTCCAAAGAAGCTTCCTAGTGGCACCCCTGTGGTAAAGAAAGTGAGGAACACCATCGAACTGAAAAAGGTGCAGGAATAAAGTGGAATAAGGTGCAGGAATTTGTTGAAAAATACCACCCTGAGCAAGCTGAAGTAAGCCATCTCTGCAACAAGTTCAGTGACAGAGCCATATTGCACTTCTGGAACATGTTAAAGAGGCGCCAGAAACAGAGGACTGTGGACAGTTATTTTGTGAGACAGGGATCCAGTGACTCTCAAGCTGGTCCTAGTGGCATTAAAAGACCAAGAAGGGAAGTAACCCCAGATAGGGCTTTGATACCTGAAGTCCTTATGGAGGGAAATTCCACTTCCAAACACTAAGCCCTCCCTCACTCCTCCTTCCTATCTTCCAGATGCCAGCAAGTCTCTTCAATAAAGGTAAGTAAATGTTATTTTAAATGTAAATTTATAAATTTAATGTGTTGTTGTTATGTGTTGTTATTGTTTTTTTAAAGAATAACTATAGTTATTCTTTAAAAAATTGAATTTTTTGTGAATATTTTTGGGTGTCTGGAACAGATTAATTGTATTTACATTATTTCTATTGGGAAATGATGGTTCGACTTTCGGCTAGTTCGAGTTAAGGCCTAGCTCCTGGAACGGATTACGGCCAATACTTGGGGGTCCACTGTATATATATATTATACATACATACATGATGGTAGTAGGTTGGTAGACAGCAACCACCCAAGGAGGTACTACTGTCCTGCCAAGTGAATGTAAAACGAAAGCCTGTAATTGTTTTACATGATGGTAGAATAGCTAGTGTCTTTTTTCTGTCTCATAAACTTGAAAGATTTCAGGTACATCTTGCTACTTCTACTTACACTTAGGTCACACTACACATGCATGTACAAGCATATATATATACACACCCCTCTGGGTTTTCTTCTATTTTCTTGCTAGTTCTTGTTCTTGTTTATTTCCTCTTATCTCCATGGGGAAGTAGAACAGAATTTTTCCTCCATAAGCCATGAGTGTTGTAAGAGTCGACTAAAATGCCGGGAGCAAGGGGTTAGTATCCCCTTCTCCTGTATACATTACTAAAGTTAAAAAAAGAAACTTTTTTTTCTTTTTGGCCACCCTCCCTCAGTGGGAAACGGCCGGTTTGTTGAATGAAGAAGAATATATACATACATACATATTGGACGAGTTTGTGAAGGTGTGTAAAGGTAGAAAGTTGAAAATGAACATAGATAAAAGTAAAGTGATGAGGGTATCAAACAATTTAGATAAAGAAAAATTGGATATCACATTGGAGAGAGGGAATATGGAAGAAGTGAATGTTTTCAGATATTTGGGAGTTGACTTGTCAACAGTTGGGTTTATGAAGGATGAGGTTAACCATAGAATTGAATAAGGAAAAAAGGTGAGTGGTGCGTTAAGGTATCTGTGGGGACAAAAAAACATTATCCATGGAGGAAAAGAAGGAAATGTACGAGAGTATAGTGGTACCAACACTCTTATATGGGTGTGAAGCATGGGTTGTAAATGCTGCAGCGAGGAGGCAGCTGGAGGCAGTGGAGATATCATGTCTACGGGCAATGTGTGGTGTAAATATTATGCAGAGAATTCGTAGTGTGGAAATTAGGACGAGGTGTGGAGTTACTAAAAGTACAGTGGTACCTCTACTTACGAGCAGTTCCCAACTCGAACAATTATGTAAGTGTATTTTTGTAGGTGCTTTTTTAAGTGTATTTTTGGGGGTCTGAAATGGATTAATCTAATTTTAATTATTTCTTATGGGAAAAAATTCCTTCGGTATCGGCACTTGAATGGCCGTCTGGAACGAATTAAGCTCGTAACTCGAGGTACCACTGTATTAGTAAGAGGGCTGAAGAGGGGTTGTTGAGGTGGTTTGGTCATTTAGAGAGAATGGATCAAAGTAGAATGACTTGGAAAGCGTATAAATCTGTAGTGGAAGGAAGGAGGGAGGGGTAGGGTCGTCCTCGAAAAGGTTGGAGGGAGGGGGTAAAGGAGGTTTTGTGGGCAAGGGGCTTGGACTTCCAGCAAGCATGTGTGAGTGTGTTAGATAGGAGTGAATGGAGACAAATGGTTTTTGGGACCTGACAAGCTGTTGGAGTGTGAGCAGGGTATTATTTTGTGAAGGGATTCAGGGACCAGTTAATTGATTTAGTTGGACTTGAGTCCTGAAAATGGGAAGTACAATGCCTGCACTTTAAAGGAGGGGTCTGGGATAGTGACAGTTGGGAGAGACTTCTCAGCTGTCGTATCTGAGCGCCTCTGCAAAGACAGTGATTATGTATGAGTGAGGTGAAAGTGTTGAATGATGATGAAAGTATTTTCTTTTTGGGGATTTTCTTTCTTTATGGGTCACCCTGCCTCGGTGGGAGACTGCCGACTTGTTGAAAAAAAAAAAAAAGAAGGGAGGCCCAAAGACAATATGAAAACGACATAGCAGCGAAAGCCAAATCTGACCCGAAGCTGTTGTACAGCAACATCAGGAGGAAAATAACCATCAAGGACCAGGTAATCAGGCTAAGGAAGGGAGGAGGAGAGATCACAAGAAATGACTGCAAAGAACAGTGGACCCCCGAGTAACGAACACCCCTGAAATCGTACAATTATGTAAGTATAATATTGTAAGTGCTTGTGGAAGTGTATTTTTGGGGGTCTGAAATAGACTAACCTACGTGACATTATTCCTTAAGGGAGTAAATTCGTTCGGTAATGGCACTTGAGCAGGCTTCTGGAATAATTTTTACATTACTCGGGGGTCCACTGTATATGAGGAGCTCAACATGAAATTCAAAGAAGTGTTCACAGAGGAGACAGAAGGGGCTCCAGAAAGATGGAGATGGGGTACACCATCAATTGTTGGACACAATTCATACAACCGAGGAAGAAGTGAAGAGGCTGCTAAGTGAGCTAGATACCTCAGAGGCGATGGGGCCGGATAACATCTCTCCATGGGTCCTCAGAGAGGGATCAGAGGCGCTGTGTGTACCCCTAACAACAATATCCAACACTTTTATCGAAACTGGGCAACTACCTTAGGTACGGAAGACAGCAAATCTAGTCCCAATTTTTAAAAAAGGAGACAGACACGAAGCATTAAACTACAGACCAGTGTCACTGACATGTATAGTATGCAAAGTCATGGAGAAGATTATCAGGAGAAGAGTGGTGGAACACCTAGAAAGGAATGAACTTATCAATGACAGCCAGCATGGTTTTAGGGACGAGAAATCCTGTGTCAAAAACTTACTGGAGTTCTATGACAGGGTGACAGCAGTAAGACAAGAGAGAGAGGGGAGAGTAGATTGCATTTTCTTGGACTGTAAGAAGGCGTTTGACACAGTTCCACAAACGACATTAGTGCAAAAGCTGGAGGACTAGGCAGGGATAACAGGGAAGGCACTGCAATGGATCAGGGAATACCTGACAGGAAGACAACAGCGAGTAATGATACGTGGCGAGGTGTCAGAGTGAGCGCCTGTGACAAGCAGGATTCCACAGGGGTCAGTCCTAGGACCGGTGCTGTTTCTGGTATTTGTGAACAACATGACGGAAGGAATAGACTATGAAGTGTCCATGTTTGCAGATGATGTGAAGTTGATGAGAAGAATCCAATCGGATGAGGACCAGGCAGAACTACAAAGATCTGGACAGACTGCAAGCCTGGTTCAGCAACTGGCTCCTGGAGTTCAACCCCACTAAGTGCAAAGTCATAAAGATTGGAGAAGGGTAAAGAAGACCAGAGATGGAGTACAGTCTAGGGAGGCCAGAGACTACAAACCTCACTCAAGGAAAAGGATCTTGGGGTGAGTATAACACTGGGCACATCTCCTGAGGCGCACATCATCCAAATAACTGCTGCAGCATACGGGCACCTAGCAAACCTAAGAACAGCATTCCGACATCTTAATAAGGAATCATTCAGGACTCTGCACATTGTGTACATATTGGAGTATGCAGCACCAGTTTGGAACCCACACCTAGCCAAGCACGTAAGGAAACTAGAGAAAGTGCAAAAGTTTGCAACAAGACTAGTCCAGGAGCTAAGGCGTATGTCCTACGAGGAGAGGTTAGGGGAAATTAACCTGACGACACTGGAGCACAGGAGAGATAGAGGGATATGATAACATATAAAATACTGAGAGGAATCGACAAGGTGGACAGAGACAGGATGTTCCAGAGATGGGACACAGCAACAAGGGGTCACAGTTGGAAGTTGAAGACTCAGATGAATCACAGGGATGTTAGGAAGTATTTCTTCAGTCACAGAGTTGTCAGAAGTGGAATAGTCTGGGAAGTGATGTAGTGAAGGCAGGATCAATACATAGCTTTAAGAAGAGGTATGATAAAGCTCATGGAGCAGGAATAGTGACCTAGTAGCGGCCAGTGAAGAGGCGGGGCCAGGAGCTGTGACTCGATCCCTGCAACCACAACTAGGCGAGTACACACACACACACACACACCCACCCACCCCACACACCCACCCACCCACACCCACATACACTCCCACACACACACATACACCCACACATACACCCGCACACACCCACACACCCACACCCACACCCCCACACACATGCTGTATGTGCCACTTACCACAATCTTCAACACATCCCTTGAAACTGGGCAACTACCCGAGGTATGGAAGACAGCAAATGTAGTTCCCATTTTTAAGAAAGGAGACAAAACCGAGGCACTAAACTATAGACCAGTGTCACTGACGTGTATAGTGTGCAAAGTCATGGAGAAGATTATCAGGAGGAGAATGGTAGAGCACCTGGAACGGAACAAGATTATAAACGACAACCAGCACAGATTCATGGAAGGCAAATCCTGTGTCACAAACCTTCTGGAGATCTATGACAAAGAAACAGAAGTAAGACACGATAGACAGGGGTGGGTTGATTGAATTTTCTTGGACTGCAAGGCCTTCGACAAAGTTCCTCAGAAGAGATTAGTGCAGAAGCTAGAGGATCAGGCACGTATAACAGGAAGGGCACTGTAATGGATTAGAGAATACCTGACAGGGAGGCAACAACCCATCATGGTAAGTGCTGAGGTATCACAGTGGGTGCCTGTGACCAGCGGGATCCCATAGGGGTCAGTCCTAGGACCAGTGCTATTCTTGGTACGTATATGTAAATGACATGAAGGACGGGATAGACTCAGAAGTGTCCCTGTTCGCAGATGATGTGAAATTAATGAGGAGAATTAAATCAGATGAGGATCAGGCAAGACTTCAAAGAGACCTGGACAGGCTGGACACCTGGTCCAGCAACTGCCTTCTCGAATTTAACCACGCCAAATGCAAAGTCATGAAGATCAGGGACGGGCAAAGAAGACCGCAGACAGAGTATAGGCTAGGTGGACAAAGACTGCAAACCTCGCTCAAGGAGAAAGATCTTGGGGTGAGTATGACACCGAGCACGTCTCCAGAAGTACACATCAATCAGATAACTGCTGCAGCATATGGGCGCCTGGCAAACCTGAGAATAGCGTTCCGATACCTTAGTAAGGAATCGTTCAAGACACTGTAAACCATGTATGTCAGGCCCATACTAGAGTATGCAGCACCAGTTTGGAACCCACACCTGGTCAAGCACGTCAAGAAATTAGAGAAAGTGCAAAGGTTTGTGACAAGGTTAGTTCCAGAACTAAGGAGAATGTCCTATGACGAAAGGTTAAGGTAAATCAGTCTGACAACACTGGAGGACAGGAGGTTTAAGGGAGACATGATAACGACATACAAAATACTGCGTGGAATAGACAAGGTGGATAGAGACAGGATGTTCCAGAGGGGACACAGAAACAAGGGGTCACAATTGAAAGTTGAAGACTCAGATGAGTCAAAGGGATGTTAGAGTAGTCAGGAAGTGAAATAGTCTAGCAAGTGATGTAGTGGAGGCAGCAACCATACATAGCTTTAAGACGAGGTATGATAAAGCTCATGGAGCAGGGAGAGAGAGGACCTGGTAGCGATCACTGAAGAGGCGGGGGCCAGGAGCTGAGTCTCGACCCCTGCAACCACAATTAGGTGAGTACACACACCCACACACAGCCCTCGGTGGCCTGGTGGCTAAAGCTCTCACTTCATGCACAGAGGGCCCGGGTTCGATTCCCGGCGGGACGGAAACATTTTGAAGTGTTTCCTTACACACACACACACACATACAACAGACCTAGTGTCTAATCGACATGTGCCTAGGACAAAATGGTAACTAACACACCCACACACACACACACACCCACAAACCCACACCCACACACACCCACAAACCCACACCCACCCACACCGAGTAGCGGCCATTGAAGAGGCAGGGCCAGGAGCTGTGACTCGACCCCTGCAACCATAACTAGGTGAGTACACACACACACACACACACACACACACACACACTCATACACGCACACGCACGCATATAAAACAGGACTAGTGTCTAATCGACATGTGCAACTGGGCAACTACCCGAGGTGTGGAAGATGGCAAATGTAGTCCCAATTTTTAAGAAGACAGACACGAGGCATTAAACTACAGACCTGTGTCACTGACATGTATAGTATGCAAAGTCATGGAGAAGATCATCAGGAGGAGAGTGGTGGAGCACCTAGAAAGACACAATCTTATAAACGACAACCAGCACGGTTTCAGGGAAGGAAAATCCTGTGTCACAAACCTACTGGAGTTTTATGACAAGGTAACAAAAGTAAGACACAAGAGAGAGGAGTGGATAGACTGCATTTTCTTGGACTGCAAGAAGGCGTTCGACACAGTTCCTCACAAGAGGTTAATGTAAAGCTAGAGGATCAGGCACACGTAACAGGAAAGGCACTGCAATGGATCAGAGAATATCTGACAGGGAGGCAACAACAAGTCATGGTACGTGACAAGTTGTCAGAGTGGGCACCTGTGACGAGTGGGGTTCCACAAGGGTCAGTCCTAGGACCTGTACTGTTTTTAGTATATGAGAATGACATAACGGACGGAATAGACTCAGAAGTGTCCCTGTTTGCAGATGATGTGAAGTTAATGAGAAGAATTAAATCAGTCGAGGAACAGGCAGGACTACAAAGAGACCTAGACAGGCTACAAGCCTGGTCCAGTAAATGACTCCTTGAATTTAACCCTGCCAAATGTAGTCATGAAGATCGGGGAAGGGCAAAGAAGACCGCAGACAGAGTATAATCTAGGTGGCCAAAGACTGCAAACCTCACTCAAGGAAAAAGATCTTGAGGTGAGTATAATACCGAGCACATCTCCTGAGGCACACATCAATCAGATAACTGCTGCAGCATACGGGCAGCTGGCAAACCTAAGAATAGCGTTCCATTACCTCACTAAGGAATCGTTCAAGACTCTGTACACCATATACGTCAGGCCCATACTGGAGTATGCAGCACCAGTTTGGAACCCACACCTGGTCAAGCACATCAAGAAATTAGAGAAAGTGCAAAGGTTTGCAACAAGACTAGTCACAAAGCTAAGGAGATTGTCCTACGAAGAAAGGTTAAGGAAAATCGGCCTGACGACACTAGAGGATAGGAGGGTTAGGGGAGACATGATAACGACATATAAAATACTGCGAGGAATAGATAAGGTGGACAGAGACAAGATGTTCCAGAGAGGGGACACAGAAACAAGGGGTCACAATTGGAAGTTGAAGACTCCTACGAGTCAAAGGGATGTTAGGAAGTATTTCTTCAGTCATAGAGTTGTCAGGAAGTGGAATAGCCTAGAAAGTGACGTAGTGGAGGCAGGAACCATACATAGTTTTAAGACGAGGTTTGATAAAGCTCATGGAGCAGGGAGAGAGATGACCTAGTAGCAATCAGTGAAGAGGTGGGGCCAGGAGCTATGACTCGACCCCTGCAACCACAAATAGATGAGTACAAATAGGTGAGTACACACACACACTCGCACACACCCACAGGAGCTGTGACTCGACCCCTGCAACCACAACTAGGTGAGTACACATATATATAGTATATACAACAGGCCTAGTGTCTAATCGACATGTGCTTAGGACAAAATGGTAACTAACTAAAACACACACACACACACACACACACACACACACACACACACACACACACACACACGCCCCGGTGGCCCAGTGGTAAGCTCTTGCTTCACGCACGGAGGGCCGGGTTCAATTCCGTGGGGCAGAAACATTTCAAGTGTTTCCTTACACACACATACACACACATACATACAACAGGCCTAGTG
>WNWK01010053.1:17500-72640 GCA_009830355.1 Cherax destructor
AACCTGTAGGTCCAAGCTCGCATGGAGGGAAAATTATCCACTGTGCAGCCATTAGAGATTTTGTGTCACTTTATTCCATCACACTTTATGGCACATGCATTAGAGCATTTTCAGAACAAATTGACCAATCGTTGTAGTTTTAAGTTTCCTTATCACAATCATCAACACTGAGAAAAGGTACTGAATAATACTTACAATTAGCCATTATTGCATAACTATGGCAAAATAAATGGAAAATTGCTAGGACACAAATAGGTATGGCTGAACAATGTGATGTCTGGCTAACTAATGGACTCTCAGGAAATATAAAATGAACATATTTTAGAGTAACATCACTTGTAGAAGCATTTTATTTATGTTTTCTGGGTATTTCTGATTAACAGAATTTTGGATAAGACATGCCCTTCTGTATAAAGTATTATGGTCTTCCCAAAAAATTACAACTGAATGAAATACAACATATAAACCATCCATGATAAAATATACAAATTAAACCAATAACTTTGAATAAGTTTAAAGACAATTCTGAAAAAGGATGAGGAAAATATTAAGAAAATATCTCATTCTGCATCATGTAGACAAGAATCTGCCGTTCATTCTAATTGTCATTATCATTATTATTATTATTGCTATTATTATTATTATTATATATTTCCCTGGTGAGATTACCTCATCATGCATACTATGAACCCGTATAAGCCTTAAGTCCATACAGTAACACAATGAGACAATAACAGCACTGATCACCAGCACATTTTGAGGACAACTACATTAATGTATACAGGAAGTGCATGTAAAGTTATGTTTCATATACAGTATATATACATTACATACCTTACATTAACTCCAACAATCTCCAAGACCAGAGACTGAATATCATTGTCTGTTATCCTCTTTATGTGTCCATTACGAACCTATAAAAAATGCATTTCACATTGATTATTATTTAGCAAAAAAAAAAAAAAAATCCACAAAAGTGTAAATAATGAAGAATGATGTTATTTTGCTATAGTATTTAAGAAGACCGTATAGTACAATATACGTAGTATCATTTTAAAATCTAAGAGGCAAGCATGAGTCTAAAGATTTCTTATCATTGTGAAGTTGTGATTTCTGAATGTAAATCTTATATGCTGAAATAATACAAAGCTGAGATTCATCTAACACAAATTATTTGCAAAGCTTCAGAATGTAAGCTCTCCAAAACTACATACACAAATCTATAGCCCAAAACTGAGCAAAAATTTAAGTAAATGGTCATATTTTTTAACTTAAGGGTTCAGCAGAGGCTAAGTTAAGAGCTACTGTGTTTATTTTGCAAGCAGTTATCCTAGCAATATCATTTAGGCTTTGATACATGAAATACAAAAATATAAAAAAATAGTGATCTCGAGGGCACACAAATGTTATGGACACAAAGTATATACATTATGTAGATTTAACCTAGGATAACACAATAAAGTCAAACATTGTAACTTGCAGAAACTCTATTTCCACTAGGGTACTTGATACATCTCATGGCTTAAGTTAGTTTCACACCTCTATTATGCACTACCAAACCCATCCTGTGGGTGGTAATTATTGGCTTACAAAGTCACATACTAATTATAATAGACCCAGGAAAAGGGCCCTAATATTTGTGTTTGCTAAGCAAATTTCTGTGGTAATGAACTATTTATTGAATTCAGAACAATAGTAATGAGTTTACACATCCAGGAATTCAGTCACAAAACATTACAATAACGTTAACGTTACTGTATACTGTACATTAATATGGTTATGAGTTCTTTATGACATATTTACAAGAGGCACAGGTAGGGAGTTTTCCAAAATGGCTGGTAATATACAACTGTAGATAAAATACTTTGACATCTGAGAATCTGTGAGCAAGTTATCCCTAAATTCATACTTTTTTTTTTTTTGGCATTCCAGGTTCTGATAATTTTGTTGGATGTGCCACAGACATGTGGCTCCTCTTGCATGATAAGTGATGATAAGTGAACTGACTGGTGTCAATCTCCCTCTGTCTCTAATTAATGAAATTCATATTACAGGCAGGCACAGCTTTACAGCACTTCACTTTATGGCATTTTGCTAATGCACCGGTTTTCAATTATACCCATTATACAATACAATAAATATATTCACCACTCACTATAAGTTAAGGACGAAAATGTGTGTGTACTGGATATGAATTTTTTAGGCCTAGCTCTATTGTTCACTTAATATAAGATAGTGTGAACATGTTATCAGGCTTCTGTATGCATTTGAAAGTGAAAAAATGCTATGTTTCACTATAGTAATTTTTGCTTTACAGCAGAAGCTTGGAACCTAACTTGCTGTATAAGTGGGGCCTGCCTGTATTGTCTTCAGGTTACTAGTTGACAACCAAAGATGTATGATTTTGCCAATTTGTCAGATGCAGCATGCATTTGTATCACAAACTGACAACTAGTTAGATATATGGACACAACTAAGAGCAAGGAGAATAGCAAACAGTTCAGCTTCAATTTCTATATAAGAGTCATTCCAATTTCTATATAAGAGTCATTCCATTTTCTATGTAAGAGTCATCACTCTGCATGGCAATGGCACTACCAGATGGACCAATGGATTGGTGATCGGAGTCATCAACATGCACAATTCGTGAAAGTGTGAACCGTGACCAACGCATTAATACAACTTAAGGTAACATTCTAGACTTCAAGACCAAGTTTTGTCTGTGATCTAATAAGGTTCTCTAAGCATAAATGAGAGATAGTGACATGAAAAGAGGTAATGTTCCATGGTGCAGAGAAGTGTCGCTGTTGCCTTACTTGACACAGATAGTGTATCTGATTACAGTGGTACCTCGACTTACGATGGTCCCCAAACTCACCCTTATGTAAGTTATTTTAAATGTTTGTAAGTGTAATTTTGGGGTCTAAAGGACTAGTCTATTTTACATCATTTCTTATGGGATAAATTCGTTTGGTAATGGCATGAACAGCATTCTGAATGAAAATATCGTAAGTCGAGGTACCACTGTACTTGGAGATCTTTTCCAGTGTTCAAGATCCATTTGGAGGAGTGCTCATATGTGGTAAAGAAAGTCTGAAGGGCTTCTGTGCAAGGTTAGGATAGATTTATCTGAGCATATTAACATGAGGGAATTCTTTTTTTTTTGTGATGCAGTCTCTGAATCTAGGGATATCAAACTATTTCTGCATGCTTAGTAGTTAATAATATACATGACATCCTAGGACAATCCTCATCACTTCGCTTTGCAATTTTTCAAGTCCTCCAAGCTTTCTGTCCAACACAAGAGCAAGTGGTGATCTGATGTCATTAAAAGCAAGTCAAAACAGAGGGAGCTCAAATCCAAGAAATCTTAATCTGATTACACATTCAAGCTGAGACCCATCATACGGCCAGATTCTGAAGACAGCACCTTCCTACTGGGGAGGATGCTTAATAGCCCTTTAGCATTCTGCTACCCCACACAAGTAGGCCTAATTTGATCCTTTGCAGAGCCTAATCAGTGCACAGGAAATTCTTAACACTGCTGTATGCCAATAAAGCAACACTTAGTCATCCTCAAGTAATCAATCAGATAGCCCTAACTCTTTCCCAAGCAGAGTGAGGAGTCAAGATGTGAATATACACACACAACCCGCACATATAAAAGGAGAGGAGCTTACGACGACGTTTCGGTCCGACTTGGACCATTTACAAAGTCACACTAACACACAGAACAAGTGGAAGGGGTATATATAGGCAGGCAGACAGGGGAGGGCACAAGAGAGTGGGGTAATAACGTCGTCGTAAGCTCCTCTCCTTTTATATGTGCGGGTTGTGTGTATTGTTCCAGTCACGGTATTGTGCCTTTTTTGTTATTCAAGAAGTGAAGCTGCGTAGTTTTAGACCTAGAAGAGTATTTCCCAATCATTCACAATCATTGGTATGAAAAAAGATTGGACTGGCTTTAAAAAATTAATTCATAAAAACAACTATCAAAGATACATAAAAACTCATGAGTAAGAGTCTTAGAATGGGCCATTCTATTACATACTAGAAGCATATTCAAATCCCTTCAATATTTTGATGACTGAACAATAAATGGTTAAGTACGGTATCTTCATTTGTTTTGCCAAGATAATTAACCTCAGGTACTGATATGAATATATAACATAGCTAAGGAACTTAAGGATATTTTGGGTGCTGAAAGAGGATTATAGAACCCCAGTGGAAATATGACGCACGGGTTAGCTTTTTGGGTTATCCTTGGTTACTAGCCCTCCAGATTAATACTGTACTGCAAACCAGGGAATTGGAGCTATCCTTCACCCCCTTGACTCAAACCTGTTTGCCTCCCATTTTTCTAAATACAGCCTCTCCTCACTTAAAGACGGAGTTCCGTTCCTAAGACCACGTCGGTTAATGAATTTTTTGCTAAGTGAGGAGCACACTATAATGGTAGTGGGTTTTTATCATCCATCTTTGATATTGTTTTAATGTCACCTTTGCACCATTTATAACATTTCTGGTAAATTTTTAAATGTTTACACAGTAGTGTATTATATATTGTAATAAACAGAATAGAGGAAATCAGCTCTAATATACATTATTTAGTTATGCATACTGGTCAGAGAGCCTGTCGTAAGTCCGAGTCGTCGGTAAACAAGTACGTCTCTAAGTGAGGAGAGGCTGTATTTAATGACCTTTCTGGGTTCAACAATCCTATTCTGAATCTACCAACACCCAACAAATGTCTCCTGAGTATAATACATGTTAATTTGCCTTTCACAAAATATAATACTACTTCTTAATTTTGGTGGACAAGAGGAAAGTGCATTGGAACTACTGTAAAAAAACCTAAGTCACACAATCATAGTTTACGTTTTCAATAATGTAAGATTTAAATCTAGGTTTTCATTTCTGATGGAAGTACAGTGGTACCCCAAGTTTCAGCCACCTCCCAACTAGAACAATTATGTAAGTGTATTATTGTAAGTGCTTTTGTAAGTGTATTTTTGGGGGTCTGAAACGGACTACAGTGGACCCCCGGTTTTCGTAATTTATTTGTTCCAGAATGCTGTTCATGTGTCATTACCAAACAAATTTATTCCCATAAGGAATAATGTAAATTAGACTAGTCCTTTTAGACCCCAAAATACACTTACAAAAGCACTTACAAAAATACACTTACATAATTGTTCGAGTTTGGAGCATAACGAACACCGGGGGTCCACTGTATAATCTAATTTACATTATTCCTTATGGGAACAAATTCGTTCGGTAACAGCACTTGAACAGCCTCCTGGATCAAATTATGGCCGAAACTCGGGGTTCCACTGTACACATTCATTTCCATTAAGATACACAAGAGTTTAATTTGTTTCCACTGGTGGAGAGCATTTCTGTTAAGGAGAGCTGGTCAGAATTCATTTCCATTGGTTGTGCACATTTCCGTTAAGAAATGTCACAGCAGACAGGCCTCAGACCTTCCACTATGCATTATGCAACTCCATTGTCTAAGGGCTGCGGGAAAAGAGCGTGAGGGCAATTTCAGACAAAAAATTGGCTGGGCAAACTCTAATCAGAAAAAATAGACAAAAGTTCATAATTTCACATTATATCTGTGGCAAAAGTGTATTCAGTAGTCTTCTGAAGTATCAGGCTAAGTTCACTAACTCAAAAATTTGTCCAGAATAATAATAATAATACAGTCATACCTCGTGTTATGATGCTGTCATCTTATGTTATTTTCGAGTAACGATATTTATAACGCAAAAAAATTGATTGCGAGTAACGATGTTTGCTTCGTGTAACGACATTCGTACCGGACATTTCCGCGTGGCGCCCAGCTGAGCGTGCACTCCAGGGAGCGTCAGTGTGCTATTGTTTACAAGCGAGAGCGACCACCCACCCACACCCACGCATTCATACCAGTATATTGTCATTATTCCACTGTTTTTAGTGCTTGCAACTGCTAAATAAGCTACCATGGGTCCAAGGAAAGATCCTAGTGGTAAGCCTGTGGCAAAGAGGAACAGAAATACATGTACGATAGAACTGAAGGAGATAATAGAAAAATATGAAAGTGGAGTGCGTATCAGTGAGCTGGCCAGACTGTATGGTAAACCCTTTTCTACCATCGCTACCATTGTGGCCAAGAAAAATTCAAGTAAAATCAAGGAAGCTGTTGTTGCAAAAGGTTCATCTGTGATCACAAAACACAGACCACAAGTGCTGGAAGATGTGGAAAGGTTGTTGTTGGTGTGGATCAATGAGAAACAGTTAGCAGGAGATACTGTTTCGGAGGCAATAATATGTGAAAAAGCAAGGCAGGTGCATGATGATCTCATTAAGAAAATGCCTGCAACGAGTGCTGAAGTGAGCGAATTTAAAGCCAGCTGAGGCTGGTTTCACAAATTTAAGAATCGAAGTGGCATACATAGTGTTGTGAGGCATGGTGAGGCAGCCAGTTCTGACAAAATTGCGGCTGAAAAATATGTGCCTGAATTCCAGGAGTACATAGAGGCTGAACAATTCCTCCCCCAACAAGTGTTTAATTGTGATGAAACAGGCCTGTTTTGGAAGAAAATGCACAACAGGACCTACATTACTCAGGAGGAAAAGGCACAGCCAGGACATAAGCCTATGAAAGACAGGCTAACTTTGATGCTTTGTGCTAATGCCAGTGGTGATTGCAAAGTGAAGCCTTTACTGGTGTATCTTTTTGAAAATCCCCGAGTGTTTGGCAGATGCGGTGTCAGCAAGTCTAACTTGTGTGTGATGTGGAAGTCTAACAAAAAGGCTTGGGTCACAAAGGACATTTTCTTAGATTGGTTCAATGGCATGTTTGGCCACAGTGTGAAGAAATATCTATTGGACAATAATTTGCCATTTAAGTGCCTCCTGATAATGGACAATACTCCTTGTCATCCTCCAAACTTGGTAGAGAAAATTGTGGAGGAGTTTAAATTCATCAAAGTGAAGTTCTTGCCCCTAATACCACTCTCTCCTCCAGCCCATGGACCAGCAGGTCATTTCCAACTTTAAAAACTCTACACCAAAGCAATGTTTCAAAAGTGCTTTGATGTGACCACAGACATGAATATAACCCTAAGAGAATTTTGGAAAAAACATTTCCATATGCTGCATTGTGTAAACCTTATAGGTAAGGCTTGGGAGGGAGTGACTACCAGGACTTTGAACTCTGCCTGAGAAAATTGTGGCCAGACTGTGTCCCAGAGAGGGATTTTGAAGGTTTTGGGGCTGAGCCTCAGAACCCTGAGCCTGAGCCTGAGCCTGTTGTGGAAGAAATTGTGGAATTGGGCAAGTCTTTGGGGTTAGAGGTGAGTGGTGAGGATGTGGAACAGTTGGTGGAGGAGCACAAGGAAGAGCTAACCACTGAAGATCTGCAAGAGCTTCAACAGCAACTGGAACAAGAGACCAGTAGTCAGGACAATGGTTCAGAGGAGGAGGAGGTGGAACCAGATGGAAGAAGGTGCCTTCTTCAAGGATTAGGAGATCTGTGCCAAATGGAGTGATGTGCAAGGCTTTATGGATGAATATCACCCTAACCATGCTGTTGCAGGCCGTGCTGGCACCTGTACAATGACACAGTGGTGTGTCATTTCAGGGATGTGTTAAAGAATCGCCAGACACAGAGCCCTGGACAAATTTATTGTTAGAAAGAGGTCCAGTGACTCTCAAGCTGGTCCTAGTGGTATTAAAAGAAAAGGGAAGTAACCCCAGAAAAGAACTTGGTACCTGCAGTGTTAATGGAAGGATTCCCTTCCAAACACTAGCATACTACTCCACCTTCTCCTCCTCCCGTCCTCCACACATCAACAACTCTTCAATAAATGTAAGTGACATGTTATTGTACACTATTTACATGTGTATTTAGGTATTCTTCATTAAATTGTGTATTATTTAATGTCAAAAAGTTCTAAAAATATTTTATTTAACTACTTTTGGAAGTCTTGGACGGATTAAATTTATTTCCATTATTTCTTATGGGGAAAATTGATTCGAGTAACGATTGTTTCGCCTTAAGATATGCCCTCTCTGACGGATTAATATCGTAAGTCGAGGTACCACTGTAGTTTATTTCTGTGGGTAAAGCAGCTGCAACCAGGACCTGTCTGTTTTCATTGTTTCCTGAGCTGTAGGCCACCCATGCCAGTTTATTGTTTATGCTCACTCACACATACACTTATCATTCAATCTCTAATTTTCCCTGGATTTATAGTAGTTTGAGTGACTTTATTAACATATTAAGTAAAGTGCAATTAAGAATGGCTTCTAAAGCAAGTGGTGGTGCCAAGAGATAATGTGTGGTTCTCAGAAATCTACATCTTCTAAGCCATCTATGTCTTCTCAGTCTTCTATGTCTTCTCAGCCCTCTACATCTCAGTCATCTACATTATTTTCACTAGTAGAGCTTTACAGCTCCTCTGATTCAGAATAAAAGTTATTCGTTGTCACTAACATCATTTACAGCAGTTTATACCTCATCTCTCCACTACAAAAATGTAAGCAAAATTAATGTAAATTACATAGAGTACAACAAATTTACTATACAGCACTGGACTGTATTATTACGGATTACAATACCCATATTCTTAGTACATATCCAGTTGTCTTCTGCATCAGCGGACAAAGTCCACTACTTCTGAAGACAACCGAACGATCATGAAATACGTACAGTGGAACCTCGGTTGTAGAATTTAATTCGTTCCAAAAATCAATTTGACAACCAAAATCAACTACACCAAAACAATTTTTTCATATTAAGAATAATGTAAATATAATTAATCCATTCCAGATCCCAAATGACAATATGTATAATAATTTATTAATAATGTACTAACTACTACATAAGACAATGTATAAAATTATACAGCACAGGGAAACTGTAAATATTGTACAGTAAAAGAAAATTTAACTGCTACTTTCCTGTCAGAGGAGAGCTAATGACATACTGGAAGCAGGAGGTGGAGGAAAGGAGGGGAGGTATGTTACTGCTTGGAAGGAGAGTCACTTTCTATTAATATGTTAAGCAACTGTCCTTCTGGTGCTGTTTCTCTTCTTTGTCTCTTTTCATCACTAATACCTTGTTCTGGCTCACTGGTTCTTTGTCTCACTAAAAACCTGTCCAGTAAGGTTTGTTTCAGGCTCCATTTTAACACATGTCTTTAACTGAGACATTGTATATGTTAGAGAGAGAGATGGCCACTGCTCTGTCTGGATGGTATTTTTCAGCAAACTCCTGCACTTGACACCATTTAGCACACATTTCCTAGACAAGTGCAATGGGCACATCATCCCTTCCTCTTTTTTCCTATAATGGCTTATCTCTCAATAAAAAACTGCACCAAAACAGCAAAATAACAAAAGTTCACAAGATGCACAACAAAAGCTCGAGATACTTACAGCACGTGAGTTAGTGGCTATACTGACTCAGACCCATGCTGTCGACTCATTGTCCAGTGCGCATTCTGTGAGCATGTAACCCAAGCCGCTCTGTCCCATTTGCGTTGTCCATCGACAACCAGAGCACGTACAAAAACCAGGACTTTTTCTCGAATTCCTCAATCGAAAACTGATTTGTTCAACAAGTAATGCAATCAACAACTGAGGTTCCACTGTGTTAATTTAAAAATTCAGGAGTTGCGGACAATCAGCATTGTTGTACACTCCCTCCCTTCAATTTGGCTGTTAGTGAGAGGTTTTATGGTACTTCCTATATCCTTTCTATATTAAAATTTGTCCAACTTGAATCTACTGCTGTGAGTCCTGTCTTGGTTAGATATTTTCACCACATTATTTATATCTCCCTTATTTATTCCTATTTTTCACTTGTACACTTCAATCATATTTCCCATGATTCTACATCTTTCCAGAGAATGCAAATTCAGTGCTTTTAGCCTATCCTCATGGGAAAGATTTTTGCTACATAGAATCAACTGTACTTTTTTTTCTGTATATTTCCAGGAGCATTTATGTTCATTTTGTAATATGGAGACCAGAACTGAGCAGCACAATCTAAATGAGGTCTTACCAAAGATATATAAATTTGGAGTACAGTATAACCTTAGAACTTCTTTTGTTTATACTTCTTGATAAATAAGTTAAAGTATAACCTGAGGACTTCTATTATTTATATTCTTGATATGAAGCCAAGAATTCTATTAACTTTAATGTGACTACTTGGCTTTAAATTTCTGCTAACCAGAAATAAATCTTTTTCACATTCAGTTTTGACTAAGATCTACATTATTTAGCTTATAAGTACCAGAGATATTTTGTTTTCCTAGTATACCTGGAGAGGGTTCCGGGGGTCAATGCCCCCCACAGCCCAGTTTGTGACCAGGCCTCATGGTGGATCAGGGCATGATCAACCAGGCTGTTACTGTTGGCTGCACGCAAACCGATGTACAAACCACAGCCCGGCTGGTCAGGTACTGACTTTAGGTGTTTGTCCATTGCCTGCTTGAAGACAGCCAGGGGTCTATAGTACTATTATAACCTTACATTTGTTGGCATTGATTGCATATGCCACTTCTTTGACTAAAACATCAACCTATCCAGGTATCCAAATCATCCTACAGCTTTCTAGTCATCGGATATTGTGACAGCCTGTTTTAGTTGTTATTATTATTATAATCAAGGGGAAGCGCTAAACCCGTAGGATTATACAGCACCTGTGGGGGGGATGTGGAAGGTATTCAGGCTTAATTCAGGGAACTGGAGCACAGGTCCAATTCCCTAGATCAAGAGCCCCTCACCATCATCAAGGAACCTTCCTTGAAGGGCCTGTTTTAGTGTCTTCTTTTAGATTGTCCTAGTTAATTTACACTGTGTAATAACTGTACTTATGCACTTATGTCTTTCTCCATTTATTCACACACACTTGCCTATCATTTCATTCATTATTTCACCCAGGAGATAATCCTCCTATACCATGTGGTGCTACTTTCTTTATCAATGTCCTACATGGGACTCTCCAGGTCTTGTGTAACAAAAAGAAACAAACCTTACGTCTATAAAGTGGAGTACACGGTATATAATACAATTAGGGTGATCGACATATATAAACTACTTTACAGAAAGCCCTTATTATATATAATATCGTTCTTTATCTTGGCCTACTGCCTCTAATAAATTTGTAAGGTAAGAACGCCCTTGTAAAAATAGTGGTGAGATTCAACGATAAAATTATATTTTTAAATGTGGCTTCGAAATGCATTAGTTTATGACATAGATAAGCTTTAATCAGAGTAATTACATACGGTTTGAAACAGTATTATACACCTATACGATGGTTACAATAAGCTTATAGTTGTTATAAGCATCAATCAGCCATAAATTATGTAGTATTGACCAACGATAAACCAACAAGTTTATCGAGATATTTTCTGTGCAATAAGCAGAAGTTGGACACTAAACTGTCTAGTATTAAGTGAATACATCTGTAAAATTATACCTTCTTGTCCCATATTTGTAATGGCTTACTGCCTATGCTGTAGAGGATAGAGAGGAAGCCACTCTGGAAGGTGTTCTTGAACATGGTGATGGAGTGCTGGCCAGGAATGTATTGTTTACATGGTGATGCCTGGCCACCCTGGCCTCCTCCCTCATCTCAAATATTAACCTTATTTTCTCGTATTATGAAGCACACTTATATAAAAGAGACGAATTATATTTAAGTATCGTATTTTTGTTAGTATTGACAATGAAGTCGAGTTGTTTACTAACATGCACATAGATATTATTATGGGGAAGAGCTAAACACGTAGGGATTAAACAGCGCCTATGGGGAGAGGGGAGAATGGAAGGCATTTAGGCTTAATTCAGGGAAGTGGAGCACAGATCCAGTTCCCTAGATCAAGAGCCCTTCACCGGCATCAAGGAACCTCCCTTGAAAGGATGTACATAGATAATGTTGATTATACAAGGACCCCAATGGAAATAAGTCACTTTGGCTTTTTGGGGTTATCCTACGTAATTGACACATGACTCACGAAATCGTAATGACACGATTGCAAACAAACCATACCACGGGTGGGGTTCGAACCCCACCCGTGGTATGGTTTAATTGACACATGTTACTATGTATGATAATTTGTGCAAATGTATTTATGTGTACCTGTACCTAAATAAACTTATTTACTACCAGTACACTTGGTTAAATCATGTTTATAAAACTGCTCACAAGCAGTGTCCAGAATATAATAAGTTTATTTAGGCACAGGTACATATAAGTACAATTATCATACATAGAGTAAGTTACAGAGGATAACCCAAAAAAAGTCAGTGACGAATTCTCTTGTTTATCTCACAGGGACCAATGTCCTAAAATGCACCAGCACAATAACTCTGAAGTCAGTCAGAATTGGAATTATCAAGCTATGAGAGTTGTTAGGTGAAGGCAATTAGGTGAGACACTCAGATTATCACATGACAATTAGTATTTCAATTTTGTCACTTTCTTCTATAAACGTCAAAGTGGACCAACACTGGCCAAAATACTATATTCAAACTTTTCTCTAAGTAAGGTTTGCCAGCGTTTAAGGCACTAAAATAAAAGAAAATGCTTTCAATTAAATTACACTGTGTTTAGGTTTGAAGCCTATCAGAAGAGGAATTCTTTTGCGATACATGGACACAATTTGTTTAATAAAATTGGTAAATTGAAATTTTCACAACTCAAAGTGAACACCAAATTTTCTTTTAATAAATCCTGCCAATGGTGAAATGGTTATAATCATAACCATAATTTTTAAAGAGGTTGAGGGTTAGCTAGTTGAAGGTCTCTGTTTCCTGACCAATCTAACCTAACACTAGTAAGTTTATTCAGGTATACACAAATACAGTTACACAGATTATTTAGGTTCTCTACACATATACTGCCATATATGATACATGGCAGTATATGTGTAGAGAACCTAGGATAACCCAAAAAAGTCAAAGTGACTTATTTCCATTGGGGTCATTCTCCAGTAATTGGTCTGATTCAAACAAATCCAAGTTTTTTTTTAACAATTTCAGTAAAATTTCAAATTTGCTCCAACCCTGACTAAACTTATGACGTATCATCCTTTTGACAGAAGACTCATTAATATTATGAAGCCGATCAGAGTATTCTTTAGTTACTGAAAATAAATAAATATCGCTATTTATTCAATACAGCTGGCAAATTGGGACTTATGCCGCCCAATTACAGCATGACCCTTGTGTTCAGGAGACCGCGGTGAAAAATTGAAGCCGATCAGATGAGTCATTCTCCAGTTATGACATGGATTCCAATGATTCCAAGTTTTTTTATTTTAACCATTTTACTACATCAATAAATCTGCCTATACAGACACACACAAAAAAACTTAATAGGCACTACCCTGGTCCTAAGATGCATAAACCATTCAGAAGATGTAAACTGAAATTTATTGATCGTGATTTACAGTAAATAAAAATTTTACACAAATGATCAAATGTGGACCTACACATTTTAATTTCACTCTCCGCCATCGTCGAATTAAGAGGTATCTTTTCTTTTCTACTCAAGCCCATACTATTTGCAGATGACACTACATACGTCTTCTCTCACCCATGCCCAGTCATACTAGCCAACACTGTAAATACTGAATTACAGAAAATATCTACCTGGATGATGACTAACAAACTTACTCTCAATGTTGATAAAACCTATTTCATTCAGTTTGGGAACAGAGCTACAAATGTACCACTTAACATAATGATAAACAGATCACTTGTCACAAAACTCACAGAGGGAAAATTCTTAGGAATCCACCTTGACAGTTTAGTTTGATATCTTTATTATGCACCCCATACCCATCCTGTGGGCGGTAGTCAAAAGATTACAGAGGTACATAATGGGTCCAGGGACTGGACCTCAAAGTTTGATAGCTGAGCAAGTTACAAAGGTAATGAACTCAGATGGTCACAATCATGACAAGTTACAAAGGTATTTGCAGATTACAGAGGTATATATAGGGTCCAGAGACTGGGCCCCAAAGTTTTGATAGCTGAACAAGGTACAATGGTAATTAATTCACTAGTTACAAGGTAATGAATCATGTAAGTAAATTTACTTACGTCTGTACATGGTTGCACTCATGAACAAATTATAAAGCAATGAGCAATCTATTAGTCTACACCCAGCCACAACTGTAATGAGTTATTGGTGCAAATTTTAATTGTTGGATCACACACACACATATACATATACACATACACACGCATACATGTATATACATACACACATACACACGCATACATGTATATACATACACATACACATACACACATGTACATACACACACACACACACGTGTCAATGCTTTATTTACAGGGAGCAAAGTCAGGTATTTTTCCAGAATGGTCTGTAATATACCACTGTGGATAAAATATTTTGACATATCTTGAACATTTCTGAATGAGTAGTCTCTGAATTCATTAATTTTATCGCACTCCAGTACATAATGACGCAGGGTGTGACAATAATCCAACTGGCAAAGTTTACATCTTGTTTGGTCTACATCTGGTGGTGGTGATTTAACCTGCCAAAGATACTTGTAACCCAGCCGGAGGCGGGCGGTAGTGACATCCAAGAGTCTGCTTATTTTGTTGGATGCACCATAGACATGTGGCTCCTCCTGCATGATAGAATGATGATAGATGGACTGACTGGTGTCAAACTCCCTGAGTCTTAAGTCAATAAAATTCAGTTGAAGTTCTTTTCGTATTATTGTTCTCAAACTGCTAACTGACAAGCCTTGCAGTGGCCTCAAATTTCTGACACATATACAACAAATTTCCAAGAAAGTCTCCAAGACCGTAGGAATACTATCCAAAATAAGGTACTACTATGTTCCACAACCAGCTCTCCTTTCCCTGTATCACTCACTCATTTACCCCTATCTCACCTATGGAATCTGCGCATGGGGCTCAACAACAATAAATCATCTCAGACCATTAATAACACAACAAAAGGCTGCAGTCAGAATGATAACAAATTCCCACTCCAGACAACATACTCCACCAATATTCAAAAGTCTAAACTTACTCACCATACAAGACATCCATACTTTTTACAGTGCCTATTAAATACATAGAACACTAAACTCAAATATTAACCCACCACTCAAAATTCTCCTTACCAACCTTAACAGGACACATGAACATAACACAAGACACAGATCACTCTTCGATGTTCCCCGCGTCCACCTCACACTATGCAAAAACGCAATGCACATTAATTAAAGGCCCAAAAATTTGGAATTCATTACCTATGATTACTAAAGAAACCCTGTCTGTACATCAATTCAAAACTCTGCTAAAAAAACCACCTACTTACCCAAAACTAAATACACAATACTTAACATTACCTACAAAGTTAATAAATCACTTTCCACTGCTTCAAAATAACATTATTCACTATGTTACTCCCCTAGCCTCAAAACCCCTTACATAATTGCTCAAAGAACAATAATTTCTCAAAACATAATCTAGTGCAAATGTTGAAACTTATATTTCATAAATGTATAAACTTGTTATAACTAATGCAACCTAACATAACTTTGTTCCTTCAGCATTACCAAATAGAGAAATCCATTCTCATGTACTCTTGTACCATATAAACTGTTATTGCAACACAAATAATTGATTTGATTTGTTTGATCTGATTTAATAAAGTGCATTACTACATATTATAAAACTGTAATGCTTCAAAATTGTAAAACTATTATGTTTCAAAATTGTTATGTTCAAATTATGTTCAAATTCATAGCTTAAATACTCAACTATACTTATATTGTAAAATGTTTACTATAATTTTTACCACTTAGCTGTAAGTTCATTTTAAGTTTGCCCACAATGCTCTGCATATTAGGGGCTTTTGGCATGTACACCCCGTTCTTATAACCCATTGTACGTCTTTGTATCATGTCACAATAAACTATTATTATTATTATTATTATAGAATCTCCACCACTGAGGATTTTGCAAGTTATCCCAGCCAGACCAGGCCGCAGGGGCGTTCACCCCTGAAACCCTCTCCAGGTATACGTGGGAATGTGTTCAACTGATCATAGGACACGTGAACATGTCAACTGCCCATAATAATATCTTTATTTACTACAAGTACATGTACATGGTATACAGGCCTAGCTGACATCAGTGACATACTACTATATAGAAAGTCCCTTGTTATGCTGAGCATTTCGGGCAGATTAGGTCAGTGTCCCAGGATGCGACTCACACCAGTCGACTAACACCCAGGTACCCATTTTACTGATGGGGAACATAAACAGGTGTAAAGAAACACGCCCAATGTTTCTGCCCTGGCTGGGAATCGAACCCAGGCCCTCGCCGTGTGAAGCGAGAGCTTTAGCCACCAGACCACCAGAGCTACCTCGAGTTATGAACAATATAGAAACAAAAAGTTGGAGGAAGAAAAATAAAAAAATCAGACAAGCTCTTAAAGTTTCATTTTTAGGGATACCTAATTATGATGCATAAATTCATTTATATTTAAAAAAAAAATACGTATGGTGGTAAGGGAAGAAAATGCTTAAATTGTTTCAGGACGAACCCCTCAATTTTTTTTATCTGGAGCCTTTTCATAGTTTTCTCAGTTGCTATGGGTCCCCAGTGAGCACTAAAGATGGTACTCTCCTTCATGGTAATTGTGGAAAATTTTGATAATTTTCCTGTGTGACTTTGTAAATGGTCCAAGTCGAAGCGAAACGTCGTCGTAAGCTCCTCTCTCCTATGTGAGGGTTATTTGTGTATTATTCCAGTCACGGTATTGTGACTTTTTGTTAGTGATGGGGATAATAATGTTTATCTGAAATTGTGTAGGTGCGTATCTTTAGTGACTTTTGAAAGATGTTATGTTACATGAGAACTAATATTCTTTATTATTTCCTTATATTCTGTAAGGAGTTGAATAAGTAAAGCGAAAAATGTTGTAATTTAGATGAAATTAATATTTCAATAATGAAAATGTAGTATACACCTGGAAGTGTTATTAAATTAATTGAAAAGATGTATTGGTAGAAAAAAACGAGCAACGAATATGGCGGAGTAATACGGATCGGACCGGGAATTTGTGGAGAATTAATTTCGTTTAACCTAAGCCGATAGAAATAGTATCGGCTAATATAGTGTCCTATATAATAAGTAAATTTAACACGTATCTGGAAGGGTTCAAATACAAAGTAAAACTATCAAAATGAGGATGATACGAATGAAAACGTGAGATGTTGCTGGAGACTACATTGCCCACCACATATATCATCAAATATGTAATGTACGCCTCCCATTGTGAATTAAATCTCACTACAGGTAATGTCTCTATTTATTGGCCAATAGTAGTAGTTTACTGTCATGTGAGAGATGCGTTAGTATATATTATCAAGACCATAATTTGGTAAGATATATTTCCCTTTTTTTGTAATTGAAACTTTGTCCATCACCACTAATACCGTGCCAGAGGGGTTCAAGGAGGCCAGAGTTACTCCTATTTTCAAGAAAAATAGTAAGTTTGATGTCAACAACTATAGGCCTGTTAGTATACTCAGTGTAATATCCAAAATTCACGAGAGGGCTGTGTACTGTCATGTACTTAAGTATCTTAAATGACAACAACATTCTTCAGAGTTACCAATCAGGCTTTAGATCTTAGTCAACCGACACCTCCCTAATTAATCTGATGGATTACATGAGAACTGAAATGTCGATAGGGAACCTCATAGGAATGGTAATCTTAGACTTGCAAAAAACCTTCGATACTGTCAACCACAATATATTATATAAGAAACTTCAAGGTATCAGCATAGGTTCCGTAGACTGGTTTAAGTCCTATCTTAACAACAGGAAACAAATTGTCAAAATCAACAAAACATAATCAGAACCCCTGCCGATAGCATGTGGAGTTCCCCAAGGTATTATTCTGGGTCCCTTATTATTCCTATGTTATGTAAACGACATGCCCATCAGTGTCAAGTGCAAACTCTTACTGTATGCGGATGACAGTGCTCTGTTAGTGTCAGGTAAAGACCCACAAGATATAGCTAATGTAATAACACTGGAACTGGAGTCCAGCAAATGGTTAGTAGACAACAAACTATCGTTACACCTCGGGAAAACGGCAGCCATACTCTTTGGCACGAAACATAAACTGAGAAGGGCAAATAATTTTAATGTCCGGTGTAATGGGGAATCCATCCCCTTGATCCATGCATGTCAGGAGAATTGATAGGGAACAGTAGTAAAGAAAGCGAATGCCAGACTGAAGTTCCTCTACAGACAAGCACAGTGTCTACCTACTGAGGCTCGCAGGACCTTATGTCTAGCCCTAATACAATGTCATATGGACTACGCTTGCTCTTTATGGTACTCTGCCTTGACAAAAAACTGAAAGATAGACTGCAAATCACCCAGAATAAAATGGTAAGATTCATCCTGAACCTGGGTCCAAGAGAACATGTAGGCCAGGATAAATTACAACAATTGGATATGCTGAATGTTGAAGACAGAGTAAAACAACTGAAGTTAAATCAAGTTTATATAATTGCTCAGTGTCCATAATATCTTGCTGCCAATTTTATCAAGGCTGGGTACCAAAGCAATCATAGTACTAGGGAGAGAGAGCACAACTTTGTAGTACCCACAGTCAGTGGCCAGGCTTCAAACACCTTTTATTGTACAGCAATAAAGGAATGGAACAGACTGCCTGTACAGGTCAAAGCCAGTCATAGCATGAATCAGTTCAAGAAGAGAGCCAAAAGGTGCCTAATGAATGTAGCGACAGAAAGGGAGATTTTTTTTTCTTTTTTTGCTAACACACACATGTAAATATAAATAACTCATTTGACCTTATTCCTAATATATATCCTTTATAGTATAATAATAAGGTATTAAAAGGACCCCCAATAGAAGTAAGTCACTTTGTCTGACTTTTTTGGGTTATCCTAGGTTCTCTACACATATGCTACCATGTATGATAATCTATGTAACTGTATTTGTGTATACCTGAATAAACTTATTCACTTAACTATGTAACTTATGTTTTAATTATTGGAATTGTGTTATATACTTAATAAGATACTAACAAATTATATAAAATTTGTCAGGTCCAGTAATTAATCCTGAATATATGCAGTTCACAACCAAATTTAATACAGCCATTGTTACTGGCCTGAAATATTTTAAATAATTTCAAGAACTATATGTTCAAATAATTTAAGGTTCAGATGTGTGAGTTGGGGAAGCTGAGAAGGTGGACATCGAAGGAGGGACAGTATTGTGACCCATTGTTGCTTAAGTCCCACCTGTCTCCTAGGTACATATATAGCAGTAAATGTGCCAGAGTTCTCCCCAGTTATGTGCGTGAAATGTTAATTCAGGATTGTACCTGTGAAATTCACCCACATAATTTCTCACAGCAACTATGGTGATTAATTTATTCGTCGGGAAAATCGCAGTTCTGCTCAGTGGCTCATTAGGAGGCAACATAAAATCTGCGTTAATTCTTAAATACTGTACTTGTGTGGTTGACACAGTGTCACAGATAACAGTGTTTCCGGTGACAGCGTGTGGCTGTATATATATAAAAAATTGGTGTTACAGGAACTAGAAGAGAAGCTATAATGGGATTTGGGTCAAGCCATGTTTTGCTCTCTGACACTGACCCCGAGAACCAGTAAGTGATGCGTGCGTCCTGTCTGTACTCACCTATATAAATAAAAAAAATTAGTGTTACAGGAACTAGAAGAGAAGCTGTAATGATATTTGGGTCAAGCCATGTTTTGCTCTCTGACACTGACCCCGAGAACCAGTAAGTGATGCGTGTGTTCATAATTTACATGGGTGACCTTGATGAGGGAATTGCAAGTGACATGAGTAAATTTGCTGATGATACGAAGATAGGCCGTATAATTCATTCTGAGGAGGATACTAGTGAACTCCAGGAGGATTTGGACAAATTAATGTCTTGGTCTGAAAAGTGGCAGATGAGGTTCAATGTGGACAAGTGTAGGGTGCTAGTCGTTGGTAATGAAAATATCCCTCGAATTTATAAACTAGGTGAAGTTGAGCTTGATCATACAGAATGTGAAAAGGACTTGGGAGTCGTGGTGAGCAGAAATCTGGAGCCAAGACAGCAGTGCCTAAGTGTGCGCAATAAGGCTAACGGATTACTGGGATTTGTTTCAGGAAGTGTAAGCAACGGAAGTCCAAAAGTTATTTTACAGCTCTGTGCATCACTAGTGGGACCTCATTTGGATTATGCAGCTCAGTTTTGGTCTCCTTACTACAGGATGGATATGGATTCGTTGGAGAACATACAAAGAAGAATGACTAAAATGATTTACAGTATAAGAAATCTCCCGTATGAAGATAGACTTAGAGCATTGAATCTCCACTCTCTGGAGAGACGTAGAATGAGGGGAGATATCATCGGGGTGTACAAGTGGATGATGGGCATAAACAAGGGAGATATTAATAAAATACTGAGGATATCGAACCAAGTAAGAACCAGAAATAACGGATTTAAATTGGATGGGTTTAGATTTAGAAAGGACATAGGCAAGTACTGGTTTTCGAACAGAGTTGTGGATGCGTGGAGCAGTCTTCCGAGTAGGGTGATAGAGGCTAGGACGTTGGGTGGCTTTAAAAAGAGATTGGACAAATGTATGAGTGGGAGGGGCTGGGTTTGATTGGTGTCGTGAGTACAAGAGTAAATTCTTAGGTAGTGGTGGTTTTGATAAGGACCTGCCTTGTATGGGCCAGTAGGCCTTCTGCAGTGTTCCTCCATTCTTATGTTCTTATGTTCTTATGTTCCTGTCTGTACTCACCTATATGTGGTTGCAGGGGTCAATTCACAGCTCATGTATGTATGTGTGAAGGAAGAACGTAAATCAATACCGACAATATGGATGAAAGGACAGTTAGGACATCTTTATTGGACCTTGGTTACCCGAGATGATACAAGAGAATGAGAAACACCTCAAATTCCTTACATTACTTGAAGAAGTGCCCTCAAAAAGTAACATCAGTGTTTCCACCATGGCCACGTCTTTCATCAGAGACCTCACCAGGAAAATACATCCCTGTGACAAAGCCAACAGTGAAGTAGGAGTGTACACTACCATGTGGAAGATGCAACAAGATCTATTCAGGAGAAATAGGGAATAATCTTCCTTTCCCGTCTATGAACACAAATGCATTCATCCGGGACGACGCCAGAAATGCTTATGTTCTGCACTGTTTTAAAAAGATGGACATTTCATTCATTGCAACAAAGTAGAACTGATCTACATAGAATATAACACTGATAGGCGCCACTGTGTTAGTTAAGGTATCCATAATTGCTACTTCCAATACCATAGAACAGAGAGATGGGAAATGCATCATCTCAACTATTCTTGCATATATGACACTACTGCATACTGACTACCTACTGCCACGTAACGCGGCAATTAGATGACCTGACACCTTCATCTGTTCTTCACCAGTGACTTGCTTTCTCCATTATATATATTCTCTCATTCCCTTGTATAATATGGAGTGACCAAGGTTCCAGGACCGACACGTATCCAGTAAAGATGTGCTAAGTGTATCCGTATGTATGTAGCGCATGTGACACTTGCGGATTATTATATATTCATGCTAGCTATATTAGCTTGCATTTATTGGACCGTGAACGTATTGCCGGCGTTGTACGTGGTTGATGACGAGCTCACGCACTTCATGTGTGTAGATATAGGTCACTAGTATTATTATTTAGTGTGGCAACGCCCAGTCTACCCAATACGTAGCCACGGCGTTAAAAGATATAGAGAGTTGAATACGGCATTATAGCCCAACTAACGGATATATGTCGCCCGCTTAACTGTCTGCAATAGAGAGGTTTTTCCGCATAGCTTTAACTAGGCTTTGTGTGAAAAAAGACACTAGGCTTTGCTCATTCTGAAGGTGCACTCACTGGACCAGTCTACTAAATCGCGTTATTTCGTGTTTCAAGAAGCCGGTGTACATTATTCAACTCGGTGAATGAGAAAGGCTCAGTCCACTGTCTCTGCTAATATTACCAGGGCCGGTCACTAACGAGATAGGCTATCAGTGATTTCTGCTGGATTGCAGAGGTCAGCAGAAACAATTTTATGGGTTACGTCTATTGATTTAATTTAAGAATATCATCATGGTCACTGCCACAAGGAGGCTCCTACGTTATTAATGTCTCTTGTATGTGCTTCAATCCAAACTCGATCAAATCCTGTGTGTTTTAGTCACAAACACGATCAGACCCTATGTGTGTGTATCGATTTGTACTCATCGATTTGTGTTTGCAGATATCGAAACTTAGCTCTTGGCTCCGTCTCCTACACAACTTTGATCAGCATCGGTGATTACTAGCGTCTTGGGGCAGAAACCATACCTTGGTACCCTACTTCTAACCTTTGGCCCAACTCTTGGGTACGACCCTCTTCCACTGGTGGGTTCCGCCCACCTGTGACGATGCTTTTAACTGTTGCACCTCTGTACTGCCTCCAGTATGTGTCCATCCTTCTGTCTCAACTTCATATTGATCCAGACTAAGAAAATAAACACGTATCGAGGCTGAGGGACTAATTACCTCATATTCCACTGTTTGTTGTAGGCTATGTAATCTTTGGGTAAGATATAAAATATCGACAAATGTGAAATAAGACATACTCATATACACAGTATACTAAGATATTTTAATGTGGGAAAGTCTCGCCACGAATGGCTTCTTCAGTTCTACAGAGCTAACCACAGGCGGAGTTTATATAGTGGAAGAAGCGAGGTGTACACAAGCAAGACCAGTAGTTGTGAGGCAAGGGGTGAGAGACCAGGCTAACACAAGCCAGTAGGCCTGCTGCAGTTCTCCAAAACTCCAACATCTAGGCGATCGTTGTGTCCTGTTGGTGAAGAATTAATTTGGTTAGGACTTACGAAATAATAAAACTGCCAGTGTTCTGAGCAACAATGTTGGTGGTCACAATCAAAGCACTTTCCAGTGCTGGAAAGTGCACTTTCCAGTGATTTGATTGCTACCTTAGTGTTGTTACCTTAAGTGTTATTCTTGGCAAGTGTGTTAGTGACGTTTGTAGCTACTATGACGTTCACCACGATAACAGAATTTGTCAAGAAGAAAACCGTTAAACCAACCGATTGTAAAACAAGAGTGGATGCGATAAATTTTGTGTTGGAGAAATGTCTAGAAACTTGGAATAACGTATTAAAGAGCACCGAAGCTCATGTGGCAAAAAGTCTTCATGATAAAGATACCCAGGTGTTGCACATGTGCCTTACTCTTCACCTTGTCGTTAATGTATACCGTAATTGTAATAAAAGGGGGATAAATGTGTATGTCAAAGGAAATAAGTGTGTATGGTGTTACTACGGGTATTTGTGGTGTGGTTAAGAGGGTAAAAGTGTACGTTGCGTCGCATTGAGGGCGTTATGTGTGATGAAAAGTAGTTTTTCTTTAGTTTGTGAGGTGCTTAGTGTGTGCTAAAGGGTGAGTGTGTATAGTGATGGTGGATGTGTTGAGTGCCTGCTGCCTGCCACACTTATGCCCGAGTGTGTTCACTACTGCCCTCGACGCTCCTGCACGTGCGTCAGTGGTGACACCACTTCCCTCATCGCTTGGCACCCCCGTCAGTCTTCCCTCACCGCGTGTACTAACTCCACTTCCCGCAACGCTCCTCTCGCGCGCTGGTTGACTGCTAGTAAGAGGAATTAATTTCCTGAGGTCTATCACAAGTGTCAGTTATAGGTCAGGAAGTGTTATAGTACACGAAATGTTATAGTCCCTTAAATGTTACGTATAGTCCCCTTAGGTGTTAGACCTCGAAGTGTTACAGTCCTCGAAGTGTTATAGTCCTCGAAGTGTTATAGTCCTCGAAGTGTTATAGTCCTCAAAGTGTTATAGTCCTCAAAGTGTTATAGTCCTCAAAGTGTTATAGTCCTCTGAAGTGTTATAGTCCCAGAAGTTAAAGTGCTTGCGTAATTGTACAGAAGTTGGATTATTTAGAAAAGTTAACAGCAGAAAGGTAATATTAATTTAATCTCGTGTTTTATTTTCTAATCAAACTTAACTCAAGCCTCTGTACTCTGAATAAAAACCATACATTTTGTTAAATGAATGCAAGAATATTGTATTACTTATTTTAGCCTGGTTTGGGACGGGCCGCGGGGGGGCGGTGACCCCCAAAATCGTCTTCAGGTATGTGCAGATTGACTGTAATGTAATGAGGTCGGAAAAAGGTCAGTGACAACATGTGGTCGAGATCTATGCGTGTGACCCCGCCTGGGGAATGAGTAGGTAGTAAGCTGACACTATCATTTTAGTGAGGGTAAACTTACCCTATCACTAGTGAGGTGTAAGCTGACACTATTACTTTAGTGAGGTGTTGTAAGCTGATACTATCGCTTTAGTGAGGTGTAATAACTGACATTATGTGTAGTAAGCTGACACTGTAGTGAAATGTAGTAAACTGATACTATCAGTTTAGTTAGGTGTAGTAAGCTTGACACTATCAGTTTAGTGAGTGTAGTAAACTGACATTACCAGTTTAGTGAGGTGTAGTAAACTGACATTACCAGTTTAGTGAGGTGTAGTAAACTGACCTTACCAGTCTAGTGAGGTGTAGTAAGCTGACACTATCAGTTTAGTGAGGTGTAGTAAGCTGACACTATCAGTTTAGTGAGGTAGTAAGCTGGCATTATCAGTTTAGTGAGGTGTAGTAAGCTGACATTACCAGTCTAGTGAGGTGTAGTAAGCTGACACTATCAGTTTAGTGAGGTGTAGTAAGCTGACACTATCAGTTTAGTGAGGTGTAGTAAGCTGACACTATCAGTTTAGTGAGGTGTAGTAAGCTGACATTATCAGTTTAGTGAGGTGTAGTAAGCTGACACTATCAGTTTAGTGAGGTGTAGTAAGCTGACACTATCAGTTTAGTGAGGTGTAGTAAGCTGACACTATCAGTTTAGTGAGGTGTAGTAAGCTGACACTATCAGTTTAGTGAGGTGTAGTAAGCTGACACTATCAGTTTAGTGAGGTGTAGTAAGCTGACATTACCAGTCTAGTGAGGTGTAGTAAGCTGACACTATCAGTTTAGTGAGGTGTAGTAAGCTGACACTATCAGTTTAGTGAGGTGTAGTAAGCTGACACTATCAGTTTAGTGAGGTGTAGTAAGCTGACACTATCAGTTTAGTGAGGTGTAGTAAGCTGACACTATCAGTTTAGTGAGGTGTAGTAAGCTGACACTATCAGTTTAGTGAGGTGTAGTGTTATGCAGGTTTCTGCATGACATGTAAATATATGTAATATATAGCTATTGGAGAAGTGTGCCATAAATTTTATAAACGAAAATAGTAATAATAATGTATAAACCTCGGATAAATGTAAACGATAATTTTAGAAATATGCTGTGATAGGGTTATGAGGGGCAGGTTTAATTCCCTGATTAGGTTTTCCTATCCTTTGGCAAACAGGGCAGATTCTACATACTTACCCACTGATTCCCATACCTGGGGCCAGTAAAAATACTTGGAAATCTTGCCCATGTAGTAAGCTGACATTACCAGTCTAGTGAGGTGTAGTAAGCTGACACTATCAGTTTAGTGAGGTGTAGTAAACTGACATTATGTGTAGTGAGAAATGTGAAACAATCGTCATGGTGGAAGAACAGCAGAAACTTGAAGTGAAGTCTTAGTAGAGGTATTAATCAAAGCTAGTTTCACGGGGGAGGGGAAGGGAGAATTTTGTGTGGTGATGAGTATTGGGGTGGTGTGAGGGGACCATGTATTGACAGGAGGGGCAAAGAAGAAACCTTCATGCAGACTGCACGTATTCTTGCTTGATATTCCTCCTTACAGATGTTGACGTAGTGAACAACAGTGTTGTGAGGGAATGTGTGTGTAAGATTCGCTGACCATCTGTCCATAAAACTTCGCCTTCTTTAGGTGAAGCAGATGATCAATTATGGCACTGTAATGGATGTTTGAGCATGTTTTTTTTGTGCGTGCAATCAGTATGGTCTCGTCGGAGTGTGGTGGTAGTTATGATGATGGTGGTGGTGGTGGATGGTTGACCAAGCAAGATACATGGAGAAGGATGGTTGACCAAACAAGATGCACACATAAGGATGGTTGACCTCAAGTAAGATACACACAGAATGGTTGACCAAGCAAGATACACACAGAAGGATGGTTGACCAAGCAAGATACACACAGAAGGATGGTTGACCAAGCAAGATACACACAGAAGGATGGTTGACCAAACAAGATACACACAGAAGGATGGTTGACGAAGCAAGATACACACAGAAGGATGGTTGACCAAGCAAGATATACACAGAAGGATGGTTGACCAAGAAAGATACAGAAGGATGGTTGACCAAGCAAGATACACACAGAAGGATGGTTGACCAAACAAGATACACACAGAAGGATGGTTGACCAAACAAGATCCTCACGGAAGGATGGTTGACCAAACAAGATACATGGATAAGACCAAACAAGATACATGGATAAGGATGGTTGACCAAACAAGATACACACAAGGATGGTTTATGCATGAATAACTGATAATAATAAAATTATGTAATTATTTAAATTAAGACAATAAAAATTCGTATAGTCCTTCCAAATAGCAAAATTTATTCACACAACTTTGACATTGCGAACCGAAGGTAGCTTTAGACTAAACGACAAAAACAGTAATAAATCCAGTGTCCACAATAGTGGTTATGGGTTTTTTAAATTACCTTGATGTTTGTGATAGTAACGGTGGTTAAGGTGGTGGTGTCCAACATCAACTAAGAAAATAGTGAACAAAAGTGAAAAAGTATATGATCACGTATTTTTGTCCTTAGCCTCAGATATACCATAGCGTAGTGTATATTGGGACTCGCCTGAGGAATTTCTACTAGTTCTCTATTTGAAATAGTGTAAGTTTATTTTACTTTCTCCTTATACATTCAAAGAGTTTAACGGTGTTAAGGATGGAACATCACAATACAATGAGTAGAATGCTGCTGATCAATTTGAATAGTTTTAAATTATTTAGGTACAGACACAAATAAGAACCAACATCATACATAGTGTAAATTACCTACGATAACCCCAAAAATGTCAGACAAAGTGACTTATTATCCACTGGGGTTCTTGCAATATGGGTGGGTGTGAGTTAGATCTACCTAGGATGCACTAATAGGCCTGCTGCAATGTTTCTTCTATTCTGTTTTTATGTTCTTATGATACTGAGTAGGTGAGTGGTATGAAAAGACAAGCTGGTGATGTGAACCGTTATGGATGCCGAGAAGTGATTAAAAAGGACACGTCAATAAACATAAGGACATGTTTATTAGAAAAATATTCGAGCCATTGTATTCCATGGTAAGACTGGAGAATGTGAATAAGAGACTTTTTTCACATGTCTTGAAAACCACAAACTGGTGAACATAACAGATTGGTGAGTTAGGTATACAAGACGAGTTAGCTGTTACTAGTGCCCCGTGGCCTGGTGGCAAAAGCTCTCGCTTCACACGGCGAGGGTCCGGGTTCGATTCCCGGCGAAGGTGTGGAAACCTCGGACGCGTTTCCTTACACCGGTTGTCTGTGTTCACCCATCAGTAAAATGGGTACCTGGGTGTTAGTCGACTGGTGTGGGTCGCAAAACTGACCTAATTTGCTCGAAATTCTCTGCATAACAAGGGGCTTTCTATATAGTAGTATATCAGCTAGTCCTGTATATCTTGTACATGTACTTGTAGTAAATAAAGATATTATTATTAGTAGTAGTATCATTTGGATAAGCGAAGGAAGGATAGTTCAAATCCTTAATCAATAACACCATCATTAAACCACCCCCTAACCCCCTTTCAAGGGTAATTATCCACCCAAGCTCTAGACTAAGGGTTCTAAACCGGAACTATCCATACCCCTTAAATGTATGGGACTCCATCTCAGAACAATTTTAAAAAAAATGTTAGAATAAACTATCACCTGTTCTGTTCCTAGTTATCAATATGTAAAGTAAAACTAGTGACATCTTTTGAAGTCATACTGGTACCTAATAGCACTGGTGATGATGAAGGTGGTATGGGCACATACTGGGCAATCCTCGGGGGTCTGTAATTTTAAAAAGGTTCAGTACCCCTGCTCTAGGCGCTGCAAATCTATATGAGTTGTTTTGCAGATGAAACTACCTTGACTTTTCTCTCGTTTGTTGATAAATTACACTAGGAAACGCAGCGTAATAATGTGTATATGTTTTACAGTCAGTCTTTCAGAAGGTGAAGTTTAAAATCTTCAATGTCATTCGAGGGAAAACTTTTTCTCGAGGGTTTACCTTGTGGCTGCTGTGTTTAGGTACACAGGTCGCAGTAAGATCACACCCACGCTGGGTAATTTTAGACATAATTGCTTATTTTTAACGTATTCAGCAAAAACCAATACTGAGGTAGACAGTTGACGTGACACTGAGCGAGTGTAGTTACAGTTGGTGCACTTAAGTGCTGTCAAGACAACAGAAACACCATCCCTGGGTACACACTACAAGTGTTCATATCTTCTTGTCTCAGAACCAGTGAAGCACAGCTTATCCTCAAGGAGCCTTGCTAGTGAAGACCCTCACTAGTGAGGTTTTGAGAATTGCCAAATGGACATTCACAACAGAGGTTATTCAGTTAACGTGTGCCTCTGGCGATATGCTCGACATTATGCTTACCCCTAGGTCTGTTTTCCTGAGTGAGGTTTATTTTGCCAGTAAAGAAACTCACTAGTGATTAACCTCACTAGTGAAGGTATTAGTGAAAGTATTAATGAAGAACTTTACTAGTGAAGGTATTAATGAAGAATCTCAGTGAAAGTTTTAATGAAGAACCTTACTAATGAAGGCATTGGTGAAGAACTTTACTAGTGAAGGTTTTAGTGAAGAACTTTACTAGTGAAGGCATTAGTGAAGAACTTTACTAGTGAAGGTATTAGTGAAGAACTTTACTAGTGAAGGTATTAGTGAAGAACTTTACTAGTGAAGGTATTAGTGAAGAACTTTACTAATAAAGGTATTAGTGAAGAACTTTACTAATAAAGGTATTAGTGAAGAACTTTACTAGTGTAGGTATTAATCAAGAACCTCACTAGTGAATTCATTAGACCTCACTAGCGAAAATATTAGTGAAGAACCTTACTAGTAAGGGTACTAGTAAAGAACACTAGTGAAGGTGCTAGTGACGAAGATCACCAGTAAAGAACCTCACTAGTGAAGGTATTATTGAAGAACCTCATTAGTGAGGGCGCTAGTGAAGTACATCACTAGTGAGGATACTAGTGACGAAGGTCACTAGTAAAGAACCTTATTAGTGAAGGTACTAGTGAAGAA
The DNA here is from genome assembly GCA_009830355.1 of Cherax destructor. Classification (NCBI taxonomy): domain Eukaryota; kingdom Metazoa; phylum Arthropoda; class Malacostraca; order Decapoda; family Parastacidae; genus Cherax; species Cherax destructor. The sequence continues at coordinate 46,935 of WNWK01010053.1, forward strand.
TGTTGCTAGTAAAGAGCCTGACTAGTGAAGGTATTAGTGAAGAACCTCGCTAGTGAGGGATACTAGTGAAATACATCACTAGTGAGGGTACTAGTGGAGTACATCACTAGTGAGGGTACTAGTAACGATCACTATAAAATGCACTAGTAAAGAACCTCACTTGTGAGGCAGGATGAGAACAGAGGAAACTAAGTAACAATACATAGAGTCTTATTGGTATTGCTTCTTTCTTGGCCCAGTGTGGGCACGATCTTGCAGCCGGGAGCTTCCCAGCTCTGCGGAAGACTCCAAGATTGATTTTATATTGTGTTATAATTTTGGTGTTATTATCATCCGAGGTAGCAAGAAGCACTTCTACGGCATATGTTCAATCTGTTGCAAACCTTCATTGAATTTATTTCATTTTGCTATCCAATGCTATTTCATCTTTTCGTATCTTGTCAGGCTTTGTCTGGGACCGGGCCGCAGGGGCGTGACCCCCGAAATCGACTCTAGGTAATCTTGATTTTAAGTCCCTTCAGTTGATGGAAGCTGGATCTTATTTTGTTTCTATCTTTTCGTGTCCTTTTTCAAAACTGGTAAACCACTAAATGTCAACTATAAGCTATATGGTTAATGCGATCCATTCCTTGCTGCAACCAGAGCATGAATTCTCAGTTTCCCACTAGATGATGTATGTAATTGTGGTTGTATATACGAGACTCACTCCGCTATCATGTCAGTGATTTCAACAATTGAACACGGAAGGTAAGTTATGAAGACTTGAAGCGAGCACAGGGCGAGGCACAGTTCATAACCATGATATAATAGAGCTTTGGTTGGTCTTTCCTTGAATGTGATCGAAGCTTATCATGATCCGCTTGTGACAGTTGACTATAGATTGCATTCATTTGTTTCTTATGGTGGTGGCCTCTAGGATGTTATGATGTTTAGTAGTTATTTCTGCTGTAGGAAAAATAAATTTTCAACGGTGAGGAGAAAAATGGATGTATGAGGACAAGAAGCAACATACTAAGTGACGGTGATACAATAGGTAAGGGAAGCCTTGCGGGCTTTCGCGTTTTGACAAACGTCTTTGGAAAATGTAGAATGTATGTGATTGGAACAAAGTACATACAAGCTTAGTGAGGGAAATACAGTGAGTGTTGGTGTTGAGAGGTGTGAAGTACACCTTCCCAGGCAGGTGGTGTTGTGAGGTGTGAAGTACACCTTCCCAGGCAGGTGGTGTTGTGAGGTATGAAACACCTACCCAGGCAGGTGGTGTTGTGAGGTGTGAAGTACACCTTCCCAGGCAGGTGGTGTTGTGAGGTATGAAACACCTACCCAGGCAGGTGGTGTTGTGAGGTGTGAAAGTATCCTCTGAGCCAGGTAGTGTAGCAGGTGTGTTGCTCCCACCGCGCCTTGATCTTCCACATTCTACCCTCCTCTGTCTTGTCTTGCTTCTCTTCCGGTCACCTGAACCCTATCTTCTTCTTTACCTGTACCATACCACTGGCCCCTTCTCTCTACCAACCCCTACTCCTCCACCCCTTTGGTGTCTCCCTAATCTTCGCCCCTTCCCTCCCCTGCTACTGACCCTTCCTTTCTGCCCACCCCTTGCCTATTTTTTTCCCTAGTTCCTAACCACCATCCTTCCCTCACTCCTGGATCTCCCTCCCATCATCTCCTTTACTATCCTAACCTAACCTATCAGCAGTTAAGCAGCAGAACAAACTTTAGATACATACGGTAACATTTTACAAAGTTTCCTAAGACTGTAACCCACTTGTAACCATATTAATTGTAAAATAATTTAATGTAACCTTTATGTATTTTAACGAAATAAAATAAAATTTTCTACATTTTGGTCATAGTTTTATCAACATCACTTGAGTCGTTTCATGAACAACAGTAAACTATGATATACAGTTGCATGAAAAACATAGGCTATTGCTTTTAATAACAAGAGTGAATTCCATATCAAAAGAACATTATCTGCTTATCAAGTATGGTTGGCAGAGAGTGTGGATGTTAACCAGACGGGAAGTTAGTGTTATTGTACGAACAGTAACCACCAACAATTCAATTCTTCCACCAGAGATTTAGTAAGTTTGGGAAGGAAGATGATAGGTAAGAATGGAACCACCAGCAGTGTGCGTCAAGACAGTTTTCTTCATTCATAAAAAGGTCTCTGTGACAGTTATACCCCGTGTGACTGTACCTCCTGCCTCCCTCTGCCTTTTCCCTCCTCCCTGACTGTGTGCCCCCTGCTTTCCTCCCCTCATCCCTGACTGTGTACCCCTGCCTTCCTTTGCCTTCCCCCTCCTCCCTGACTATGTACCCCCTGCCTTCCTTTGCCTTCCCCCTCCTCCCTGACAATGTACCCCCTGCCTTCCCCTTCTCCGTGACTGTGTACCTCCTGCGTTTCTTTGCCTTCCCCCTCCTCCCTGACTATGTACCCCCTATCTTCCTTTGCCTTCCCCCTCCTCCCTGACTATGTACCCCCTGTCTTCCTTTGCCTTCCCCTCCTCCCTGACTATGTACCCCTGTCTTCCTTGCCTTCCCCTCCTCCCTGACTATGTACCCCTGTCTTCCTTTGCCTTCCCCTCCTCCCTGACTGTGTACCCCCTGCCTTCCTCCCCTCCTCCCTGACTGTGTACCCCCTGCCTTCCTTTGCCTTCCCCCTCCTCCCTGACTGTGTACCCCTGCATTCCCTTCCTCCCTGACTGTGTACCCCTGCCTTCCTCCCTCCTCCCTAACTGTGTACCTCCTGCCTTCCTCCTCCTGCCTTCCTCCTCCTTCTCCCTACCTTTAAAGGCAGCCGAAGGGATCTTAATCCAGAAAATTGGAGCTATCTTCTTTAATTAAATATGATTGATTTCCATTCCTTAATTTCATTTCGGTGTGGGGACCCCTACGGTTTTAGCACTTCTCCATTAATATATTAATGTAATTACCTCCTGAACTGAGAGTTTCTCACTCTCGTGGTTAAGGTACGGAGGATCGAGCCTTCGCCACTCCTTGCTCTGAATGATCCACGGGTTTAGCACTTATAATAATAATAATAATAATAATAATAATAATAATAATAATAATAATAATAATAATAATAATAATAATAATAATAATAATAATAATAACAATAATAACCAGCACGTAGAAGAAATTTATGGCGACGTTTCGGTCCGACTTGGACCATTAACTTTCGGTCCAACTCGGACCTAAACGTCGTCATATGTTTCTTTCTCCATGTGCGAGTTATTTGTGTATTGTTTCAGTCACCGTATTGTGCCTTTTTGTTCTTTAACAATATATCTTTACCCTCTTACCTCCTGCCTTAACTTACTATCCCAACACAAGACCCATCCTTCCTTCATCCTTTCCCCCTCCTTCCTTCATCCTTTCCCCCTCCTTCCTTCATCCTTCCCTTGCTCATAACTCGCTAACCTTTTTACCTCACCATAACTTCCCGTTCTTTCACCTCATTTTAGTTTTCATAATTCCTATACGAGTATATCTGTGTTCTACGCAATATATGGTCATTACTGTTTGTATATTTATATTGTACCTGAAGTTTCAGATACGACAAAAGGCGCTGCAAACTGAGCATCTGTCAGTAATTCAGAGGATCAATTCCTCCCTCAGAACTGCTATGGGAATAATATTTACCAAGTAACACAGAGGGAAGTACTGTAAGCGTGTGCTCAGTGTGGTTATATGTTTTAAAGATTTACTTGTAAGCCTGTGTGTTCATGAAACAGAAAGAAAAGACCAGCAGTATTAATCCTGCCAGAGTGTAAAATGTTTAACAGTCTTCTGTTTCAGACTCATGAATGAACCGTAAATCCTCCCTGGATGGCTGTTGTCTGCTAACATACTTGTTGAAATCAGGTTGTGCACTAACCAAAGAGTTTGGTACGATAAATCATCTCTGGAAGTGAATTCGATTAACTTCACTGACACTGCCAAGGAGCGTCAGTGGAGAGTTTTAGAAATAGATTACAAAGATAGGCGAGTGAAAATAATTGAATGTGATGGATCCAGAGGTCAGTAGACATGAAGTTTGTAATCCAGAATAACCTATTAAAAACACATAGTGTCATATGTTTACAGTGGGACGTTATCCTCAACAGGCTACTAACTCCCAGGTTCTTCTAGACATCTAGGTGAAACAAGGAAAGCAAGTGTTGTAGTTGCAAGTGGTTCGCCGGTTTGGTCCTGGTCATTTACATGAGGAAGACGCGTGTGTTAGGAGACTTTTATATCTCAACCTCCTATCTGGAATACTTCTATGCACCCCCCTCCCACCCGGATATTAAACCAAAGCCTTTTCGGTTGTGGGCTAAACACTCTACTATTGAGTTACAGATTACCATGTAATGTATTCTGTTTGTTTTTGTATTAAGTGATTAGTAGTGGGTATGTTTTTTTATTGTCACTGTTACATATATGATTGTTAATTTGAGTCCATATAAATGTACTCGCCTCTAACTGTTGCTAGGATGACGGCTCTCTAGACCTGTGAGTGGAGAACCACACTGAGATCCAACACGAAAATTACACTTCGTTGCACAACACGAAAAACAACATTAACGTCCTTGGATGGTATCTGTTTGATGATCTTCAGTGCCGTCGCATCCCGCGGATCAAGACCTTCTAAGTGTGGGATCCAGCGATAGTGGGTGCGATGGGGGAGGTGGAGTGGGAGAATGAAAGAGGGCGGAGGAGGGGAAGAAAGAATGAAAGAGGGTGGTGGTGGATGGATAGGAGGGAGGATTAAACAGGGTGTTGTGAGGTGAGGTTCCGTCAGTGTGGTAGAGGAGGCTGAACGGGCAGCAGGTATGTTGTGGGTGGTGGTGCCCGACCCCTCACTCTGGACACAATGCTCCTTCAGCTCCTGGGTCGCCCTTGCTATACCTCTCCACCTTCCCTGACTGTGCTATTACGGTATTACCAATACGTGCTCATGAAGGCTTAACTTTTATGTTATTTGAAGTATCACCGTTTGATACGAAATATACTTAAAACTAGTGTAAATAATGACAACAAACACCAACCTAAGACATTATTTATTAGGAAGTGAAAACTTCATCATGGTGAGATAAAATTTTGTTTGGATTTTTAACCCCGGAGGGTTAGCCACCCAGGATAACCCGTGAAAGTCAGTGCGTCATCGAGGACTGTCTGTCTTATTTCCATTGGGGTCCTTAAATCTTGTCCCACGGGATGCGACCCACACCCAGGTACCTACTTGCTTGCTAGGTGAACGGGGACAACAGAGCGAGAGCGTAGCCTACCAGGCCACGAGCCATTGGATGAATTAAAAGTTTTGGAAATTTAATGGGCATCAGTAATAATTAATCACTGATGTATAAGTATATTCTGTGCTAGTTACGATATCTTGTTTGTGTGAAGTAACGTTCATGTGATAACCAGACTACCCCAGTGTTCTCACTGTTACACTGTCGTGTAGCGGCAGTGTGACGCTGTCAGAGGTGTAGCTACAGTGTGCTGGCTTGTGGCTACAGTGCTACCTTGTGGCTACAGTGTGCTGGCTTGTAACTACAATGCGCTACCTTGTGGCTACAGTGTGCTGGCTTGTAACTACAGTGGTGAAACGTTCCTCTAATAAATGTCCTGGACTGTATATAAGTGCCTTTTTCCACATATCGGTATCACCATATAATTTTTCACTGAAAATAGAGACTGGTGTATTAGCCGACTGTTGTGGGTCACACCCAGGGGGAAAATAATGTGTTAATAAATAAAATATGCCACTTATGGTATTTTACTGAGAAGACGTTTTGTCCAGCAGGCACTACATCATTTCTCAATAAAATACCATCGACCGCAGGCTTGTCTGTATATGATACTATAGTAAAACTCCAATCCTTCTGGAATGTCATATCCTTATACATAAAAAATGATTCCAGTGCTGGGTAAGAGACTTTCAATACTTGCTGGAAGCATTCCAGTGCTGGGTAAGAGACTTTCAATACTTGCTAGAAGCATTCCAGTGCTGGGTAAGAGAATTTCAGTACTTGCTGGAAGTATTCCAGTGCTGGGTAAGAAAGTTTCAATACTTGCTGGAAGTATTCCAGTGCTGGGTAAGAAAGTTTCAATACTTGCTGGAAGTATTCCAGTGCTGGGTAAGAAAGTTTCAATACTTGCTGGAAGTATTCCAGTGCTGGGTAAGAAAGTTTCAATACTTGCTGGAAGTATTCCAGTGCTGGGTAAGAAATTTCAATACTTGCTGGAAGTATTCCAGTGCTGGAAGAAAGTTTCAATACTTGCTAAGTATTCCAGTGCTGGGTAAGAAAGTTTCAATACTTGCTGGAAGTATTCCAGTGCTGGGTAAGAGATATCCTTGTACCAAAAGATTTTAATAATAATAATAATAATAATAATAATAATAATAATGCTATCCACCCATACATATCCATACATTCATTCTCTCTCTTTTACCCACTCCCCCACTTCTCGTCAATTACCTCCAGTGACCACGAACTTTCTCCTTCCACACGCCTGCCCAACCTCTCCTTCATATATCACTCCTGGGTACCTGTTGTGTTCCAGATATTTATGTTAGGTTCTTAAGCACAATTGATCACATTTCATAATGTATAACATTTAATAAGATTTATATTTATTTTGAATCTGGTGAAGCGTAAATATGATATGGCAGTTCATTCATAAAACGTGAGACCATGAATAATTTCGTTGAGAGAAAAATATGTGAAGCTGTGCTACCACGAGTGTGTGTGCCATGGGTGTGTGTGTATACCATGAGTGTGTGTGTGTGTGTACCGTGGGTGTGTATGTGTGACATGGAGTAATGTTTTGTGTTATTTAGGAAAGCTGAATACATCAGCAATGGGCTGTTACTCAAATTTTATATGATAGTTATTTAGTGGGAACAAAAGTCGAAGGTAATGTATGGGTGACACACGCGCGCGCGCGAGACAGAAGGTGACAAAAAATGAACGTTTTAGGGTGGGAAAGGATAAAGTGAAGTTTCTCTAGAATGTACGTAACCTGACAGAAGATCCAATACTATTTATCACTGGTTCCCTGCGCTTTAAAACTAGTAAGACGAGGAGCATAAACACAAGACATGAGTAAGTTTTAAGGGTGGCCAAACAAGTGACTACTGGGGTTCAGCCCAAATAAGAACAAGGTCATGTAACGTGAGAATGAAAATAGAAGATTCAAGACAAATGTACACCTTAAGAGGTGAGAAGCTACAATTTAGCTCGGTGAGGAAGATCTTGGAGTGATCATCCCACGACCATACCGTCAGGGAAACAGACCACGTACTATGACATTTGGCATGATGTGCGAGGTTAGCTAATCTCAGAACTGCCTTCAGGGACATAAACAAAATATGTTAGGACACTATTTGTCAAGCATAACAGAGAACACAGCACCAGCGTGGAGTTCACACCTGATCAAGTATGTTCGGAAACTCGAGTAGAGTCAGGTTAACAACAAGGACACTTCCAGAGCTTAGAGGACTAAGTTGTGAGGAGAGAGTAAATGAACTGAACCTGACGGCCTTAGAAGAGAGGAGGACCTAGGCAGATAATTGGGAAGTACAAGATGTTCGGAGGACTTGACAGGACAGATAGAAGCAAATTGTTTGAAATGCGGTATAGGGGCGAGGGAGTATAGACGGAAGCAAAAAAATATGGATGAGTCACACGGATGTTAGGAAATACTTCCTCACTCTCAGGGTGGTAAATAAGCGGAACGAGGTACATGACGAAGTGGGGGAATCAAACTCCATACACAGTTTCAGGAGTAGGAATGATAGAGGCCATGAAAATGACTCATGTCAGTTTTGCAACTGATTACGCAGCTTAAAGTCATTACCTGAACAAAATTGTCCAGAAATTTGAGAATGTCCAGCTAGTTGCCACGGGACTAGTCTCGAAAGTAGGAGGAATGGCCCACGAAGAAAGAATGTAAATAAACAACAACCTTACGACACTTAGAGGAGAATCAAGAGGAACATAACCACGCATGCAAGATACTTAAAATACTTTACAGGGGTACATAAACGGACTGTTTAAAAGGAGGGAGCTGGATACAATGAAGCGTAGAGGAAAGCTGAAATACAGATGATTCATATGGGCATGATTTCGTATTTCTCCATTCTGAGGGTGGGAAGGAAACAGAAACATCTGGATAAGGAAACAGTAGAAGTAAATTTAATACACAGTTTTATGATAAGATCTGCGAGCAGTTGAAAGGTGGGTTGGTTGCTGAAAGTGAAATCTCACAGCCATTGAAAGTTAGACACATTGAAAGTTAGACACAGTAAATTGTTTAAAAAACATATACGCAAATAAGATAGGTTATGAAGGTGACCGAAAGTTGAACTACGAGTTCAGGAGCAGCAAAATCATGTTAATTTACTCTTCAGTGAAAAACGAGCTGACGCGGAGGTAAACCCGCAGGATAGTAGTATAAGACCGAGGGGTGTGTAAACACGGTGAGGGATGGGAAGTGATCTAGGTAAGTAAGTTTATTCAGGAGCATCTGTCACTAACGTGGAGAGGGACACGCTCTTCTGCCTTCCTTTACGACACAAGAAGCCACACGTAGCGAAACGTTTAGTCTAACAAATGTCCTCACCTGTACATAAGTGTCTTTTTCCACTTCCCTGTTATAGCTAGAAGGTAGAACCTGTGCGACATTTTATTGTGGCAACGTTGCCACAATTAAATGTCGCATTAGTTGCACATAGTGTCCTTTTTCAAAGGTTGCTACAGTAAGGTAGAGTTTATCCTAACCTGGTATTATCTAAACCATACTGACATGATAACTCAGCTCACCTCTCAGTCTAATCCATTCTATCATAATCGCACCTTACTCATTTCAGTCTGACTAATCCAGTCTAAACTAGCCCAACCTTAGTAAATTCATTCCTAGTAATATAATGTAAATTACCTAGGATAACCCAAAAAAGTCAGACAAAGATACGTATTTCCATTAATCAAACCTCACTTATTCTAACTCAACACAGCCTGGTCGTATTGCTTTACGGTGTCCCGTAGCTCAGATGGTAGCGCACTCGGCTCACATACTTAGGTCCATGGTTCGATCCCCGATACGGGTGTAAACATTAGCGTGATCCTGCTGTCCCTGTTCACCTAGTAGTAAGTAGGTACCTGGGTGTTAGTCGGACTGGTGTGGGTCGCATCCTGGAGACAAAATTAACCTAATTTGCCCGAAATGCTGTGCATAACAAGGGGCTTTCTATATAGTAGCATGTCATTGATGTCAGCTATGGTCTGTATACCTTGTACATGTAGAAATAAAGATTATTATTATTATTATAAATCTTTGGAAAGGTAGGGAAATTACCCTGGTTATTTTGGAAGAAGGAGTGAGGATATCAAGGGAACCAGATGTCCCGGGTGTTTGTGTATAGTTCAGAGAGAAGTTCTCACTTACATCATGGTGTGCTCTCCGCTGTTTTGAACACACACACACATTCATTTAGCGTTTCCCTATGATTTTTATATTGATAATTTATACACCCATTTCACTCAAAGCCATATTTTAGGGAGTGAAATACTCTTGATGAAAGTACAATGGTAAATTGGTGTCGTAATGGTTCAAGTGTAGTAGATAGGCTTCATATTTGAGAAACTGAGCTTTTGTCATTTACCTACACGTAATTACTTCAGTGGTGAAGAACAGATATACATTCTTTGTGGTAATGATGTCACGTGATGCTGACAGTGTCACGAACACGGATTAATCAGTTAGATTATTGAGTTTAAAGCCTATCACTTGTACATAGATCAATAATGCTGCAGTTTACCTCAATATTTACATCAAGTGTATTTTAATCCCTGAAATAAGGATTAAAGTAAAGCGAATATACAATGAAAGTAACTATGCAAAGTGTGTATATACAGTGTATGTAAACATTATTTACATAATGCATATACTCTTAAATTATTATTTCTTTACATTCATGGGGAGCGCTAAATCTGTAGGGGTCATACAGCACCTTCGGGTATGGAAGGCATTCGGATTAGGTTCTAGGAATTGGAACACAGGTTCAATTCATGATATCAAGAGTCCCTTAGCAGCATCAAGGAACCTCCCTTAACGGGATATACACAAACAGTATACACAACTCTTCTCCTCTATCCGCATATAGGTAATTACAAGGTATGGAGTACAGTCATCGGTATATATACTTTTTGTGTTACTGACCCTCGGTTTTTATATATATATATATATATATATATATATATATATATATATATATATATATATATATATATATATATATATATATATATAAGGTGTAAAGGTAGAAAGTTAAAAGTGAACATAGATAAGAGTAAGGTGATGAGGGTATCAAACGATTTAAATAAAGAAAACTGGATATCACATTGGAGAGAGGGATTATGGAAGAAGTAAATGTTTTCAGATATTTAGGAGTTGACGTGTCAGCGGATGGGTTTATGAAGGATGAGGTTAACCATAGAATTGATGAAGGAAAAAAGGTGAGTGGTGCATTGAGGTATCTGTGGAGACAAAAACGTTATCCATGGGGGCAAAGAAGGGAATGTACGAAAGTATAGTGGTACCAACACTCTTATATGAGTGAAGCATTGGTTGCAAATGCTGCAGCGAGGAGGAGGCTGGAGGCAGTGGAGATGTCCTGTCTAAGGGCAATGTGTGGTGTAAATATTATGCAGAAAATTCGGAATGTGGAAATTAGGAGAAGGTGTGGAGTTACTAAAAGTATTTGTCAGAGAGCTGAAGAAGGGTTGTTGAGGTGGTTTGGTCATTTAGAGAGAATGGATCAAAGTAGAATGACTTGGAGAGCGTATAAATCTGTAGGGAAGGAAGGCGGGGTAGGGTCGTCCTAGAAAAGGTTGGAGGGAAGGGGTGAAGGAGGTATTGTGGGCGAGGGCTTGGACTTCCAGCAAGCATGTGTGTGCGTGTTAGATAGGAGTGAATGGAGACGAATGGTTTTTGGGACATGACGATCTGTTGGAGTGTGAGCAGGGTAACATTGTGTGAAGGGATTCAGGGAAACCAGTTAATTGATTTAGTTGGACTTGAGTCCTGGAAATGGGAAGTACAATGCCTGCACTTTAAAGGAGGGGACTGGGATAGTGACAGCTGGAGGGACAATTCTCAGCTGTCGTATCTGAGCTCCTCTGCAAAGACAGTGATTATGTATGTGTGGTGATAGTGTTGAATGATGATGAAAGTATTTTCTTTTTGGGGATTTTCTTTCTTTTTGGGTCACCCTGCCTCGGTGGGAGACGGCCGACTTGTTTAAAAAAAAAAAAAAAAAAAATATATATATATATATATATCTAGAATTCGTAAGCAGGCAGAAATATTCACAAACACTGATCTCTGGCCGACGGAGACTGACCCTACGACCGACAGAACGCAGTGTTCCGACGTACACACTGGACACCTTGGCTCCAGCTCAGCTAGACGTTGATCCAAGGCACCCAGCTTTCAGGCAGGTGGCTTGGATCAACGTCTAGCGTGAGCTGGATCCAAGTATTGGTCCAGTGTGTACGTGTAAAGCACTGCGTTCCTGTCACAAGGTTCGTAGGTCGAGTCTCCGTCGGCCAGAGATCAGTGTTTGGAATATTTCGCCTGCTCTGCGAATTCCTAGCTGTAAAAATCTCTAGTTGTGTCGATGCATGCAGGGATGAGATGAAAGCTGTAAGCCACCTGCCTGAAAGCTGGGTGCCTTGGATCAACGTCTAGCGTGAGCTGGATGCCAAGGTATTGGTCCAGTGTGGTACGGTCGGTAAAGCACTGCGTTCCTGTCACAAGGTTCGTAGGGTCGAGTCTCCGTCGGCCAGAGATCAGTGTTTGTGAATATTTCGCCTGCTCTTGCGAATTCCTAGCATTGTAAAAATCTCTAGTTGTGTCGATGCATGCAGGGGATGAGATGAAAAGCTGTAAGCCACCTGCCTGAAAGCTGGGTGCCTTGGATCAACGTCTAGCGTGAGCTGGATGCCAAGGTATTGGTCCAGTGTGGTACGGTCGGTAAAGCACTGCGTTCCTGTCACAAGGTTCGTAGGGTCGAGTCTCCGTCGGCCAGAGATCAGTGTTTGTGAATATTTCGCCTGCTCTTGCGAATTCCTAGCATTGTAAAATCTCTAGTTGTGTCGATGCATGCAGGGGATGAGATGAAAAGCTGTAAGCCACCTGCCTGAAAGCTGGGTGCCTTGGATCAACGTCTAGCGTGAGCTGGATGCCAAGGTATTGGTCCAGTGTGGTACGGTCGGTAAAGCACTGCGTTCCTGTCACAAGGTCGGCCAGAGATCAGTGTTTGTGAATATTTCGCCTGCTCTTGCGAATTCCTAGCATTGTAAAAATCTCTAGTTGTGTCGATGCATGCAGGGGATGAGATGAAAAGCTGTAAGCCACCTGCCTGAAAGCTGGGTGCCTTGGATCAACGTCTAGCGTGAGCTGGATGCCAAGGTTTGGTCCAGTGTGGTACGGTCGGTAAAGCACTGCGTTCCTGTCACAAGGTTCGTAGGGTCGAGTCTCCGTCGGCCAGAGATCAGTGTTTGTGAATATTTCGCCTGCTCTTGCGAATTCCTAGCATTGTAAAAATCTCTAGTTGTGTCGATGCTTGCAGGGGATGAGATGAAAAGCTGTAAGCCACCTGCCTGAAAGCTGGGTGCCTTGGATCAACGTCTAGCGTGAGCTGGATGCCAAGGTATTGGTCCAGTGTGGTACGGTCGGTAAAGCACTGCGTTCCTGTCACAAGGTTCGTAGGGTCGAGTCTCCGTCGGCCAGAGATCAGTGTTTGTGAATATTTCGCCTGCTCTTGCGAATTCCTAGCATTGTAAAAATCTCTAGTTGTGTCGATGCATGCAGGGGATGAGATGAAAAGCTGTAAGCCACCTGCCTGAAAGCTGGGTGCCTTGGATCAACGTCTAGCGTGAGCTGGATGCCAGGTATTGGTCCAGTGTGGTACGGTCGGTAAAGCACTGCGTTCCTGTCACAAGGTTCGTAGGGTCGAGTCTCCGTCGGCCAGAGATCAGTGTTTGTGAATATTTCGCCTGCTCTTGGAATTCCTAGCATTGTAAAAATCTCTAGTTGTGTCGATGCATGCAGGGGATGAGATGAAAAGCTGTAAGCCACCTGCCTGAAAGCTGGGTGCCTTGGATCAACGTCTAGCGTGAGCTGGATGCCAAGGTATTGGTCCAGTGTGGTACGGTCGGTAAAGCACTGCGTTCCTGTCACAAGGTTCGTAGGGTCGAGTCTCCGTCGGCCAGAGATCAGTGTTTGTGAATATTTCGCCTGCTCTTGCGAATTCCTAGCATTGTAAAAATCTCTAGTTGTGTCGATGCATCAGGAGATGAGATGAAAAGCTGTAAGCCACCTGCCTGAAAGCTGGGTGCCTTGGATCAACGTCTAGCGTGAGCTGGATGCCAAGGTATTGGTCCAGTGTGGTACGGTCGGTAAAGCACTGCGTTCCTGTCACAAGGTTCGTAGGGTCGAGTCTCCGTCGGCCAGAGATCAGTGTTTGTGAATATTTCGCCTGCTCTTGCGAATTCCTAGCATTGTAAAAATCTCTAGTTGTGTCGATGCATGCAGGGGATGAGATGAAAGCTGTAAGCCACCTGCCTGAAAGCTGGGTGCCTTGGATCAACGTCTAGCGTGAGCTGGATGCCAAGGTATTGGTCCAGTGTGGTACGGTCGGTAAAGCACTGCGTTCCTGTCACAAGGTTCGTAGGGTCGAGTCTCCGTCGGCCAGAGATCAGTGTTTGTGAATATTTCGCCTGCTCTTGCGAATTCCTAGCATTGTAAAAATCTCTAGTTGTGTCGATGCATGCAGGGGATGAGATGAAAAGCTGTAAGCCACCTGCCTGGAAAGCTGCTGCCTTGGATCAACGTCTAGCGTGAGCTGGATGCCAAGGTATTGGTCCAGTGTGGTACGGTCGGTAAAGCACTGCGTTCCTGTCACAAGGTTCGTAGGGCTCGAGTCTCCGTCGGCCAGAGATCAGTGTTTATATATATATAATATATATATATATATATATATATATATATATATATATATTGTCTGAAAATTAATAGGCCATACTGTGAATCTGCGGACAATAGGGTTGATAACATTTTCCCTTACAGGTGCAAACATTAGATTGGATCAGTAATACACATCCCGTTGAAATCTCCAAGACACTGGCGGCAGACCTGCTGTGTGATACCAGAAGATACTGACACCTGCATTAATTACTACATTCTTGTACTACGTGATACAGAACTACAGACTGGACAAGACATCACTTCGTTTTACTGTGACTAAATTATCGCAGTTGATCTTCAAAAAACCCAGAAACTTATAAACTTGATAATATAGTGAAAAACCTGCCTGTCAGTTGCCATTATATCGGAAAATATGCGTGTGAAGAAGTGTACAGTGAACGGTGTGGGAGTGAAATGGACCTACTAGGAGTGTTTGGTGGAGGCGGACGCCGTGGCCTACACGATGTTTCTGGCCAATGTTGTACAGGTGAGTTGACATTTTACTTGTATCTATCTCGTGATTCTTATCTCATATATCTCATTAATATTATTAGAATCAGTTTGGAATCTTTACTGTGGAAACGTTTCGCCATCCAGTGGCTTCTTCAGTCCGGTAGAAAAGCCACTGGTTAGCGAAACGTTTCCTCAGTAAAGATTTCCAATTTTTGCACAAGTGTCTCATTCAATACCTCAATTGCTTCGAATCAAAATTGCTTCACCAGAAACAAAACACCAGCCTTTAAAAAAGCAAATGCTTGTACTCTAGCAGAACAACTGTTATCTTTTGGAAAGAACTTTTTATCATTACGGAATGAATTAGATACATCGCTGTGTATTATTGTAAAGAAGAAAAAAGTCAAAATACGTGACTGGAACAATACACAAGTAACCCGCACATAGGAAAGAGAAAAGCTTACGACGACATTTCGGACCGACATGGACCATTAAATGGTCCATGTCGGACCGAAACGTCGTCTTAATTTTTTTCTCTTCTATATGCGGGTTATTTGTGCATTATTGTAGTGTAAAGAAGTTGTATGAGGAAAGCTGGAGTAGCTGTCATGGAAGTAAAAATGAAAACCCGCTGCTATTAACCTGAGTGAGACGACAACATCGCCGGTGACACTGTTGGAACCATCAGCGAGCAGTGAGGGAATTTCTCGGTGGCCGGCTTTCTTAATGTCATAAATCGTGAGTTCCGGTCACTTGTCGGCGCTAGTGACGGGGGTAGCGTTGACGCTGTCTTGACTCTCACGCCTGACACCACATTCCTCACAAACACTCCAACCAGGCGTCTAGGGAATCATGTACGCTCTCTCTCTCTCTCTCTCTCTCTCTCTCTCTCTCTCTCTCTCTCTCTCTCTCTCTCTCTCTCTCTCTCTCTCTCTCTCTCCAGCAACACCTGCAGCATAGAACATGTTAATGGAAAAATGTAAAGGAAAATGCAGATAAAAAAAATCCTAAAAAAATAAAACATATAGAATTTTCTCATTCTCGTTAAATTTAGAATAGACGTCAGACGCGGGAATTTCCACTTGGTGAATAGAGAAGTGGAATGTAGGTTGAGGGGGGAGGGGATATAACTGCAGCAGAGTTGACTGTTATTTGGTTGGTTCAGATTAGGTTAGATTAAGTTACTGTATCCATTTTCGGGGGGATTTCAAAATTGCTTGAAATCTCACCAGGGAGAGCATTTTTTTTTTATACTGATTAAGAATATGCACTTAAAAAGGTGAAATAAGATTATTTTTAGCATGATTCCGCGTGAAGCCCTAATATTAGGCTAGGTTACTTTAGAATTGGGTGAGATTCGGATCTTACGGCCACCTGTTACAACGGCCAGTTATCAGTAAGAATAGCGGAGGATGGTCGAGATAAACAGGTATCAACCAGAACGAGAAAATTCCATAGATTTAATATTTTAAGATTTTTTTTTCTTAGGAGCTTTTGGTCATCTGACCGAGGCCTTCCACTGGCTTACCCCTCCACCTCTTTAAAAATTATGGTTACGATTATATTATTTTCTTTTGCAGTTTTTATGTTGAAATATTTGTGGATTGCTCCCGTTGAAATATTTTGTGGATTGCTCCCGTTGAAATGTTTTCTGTCATTTTTTTGTTTTACGTAGATTCGTCGTATACTGTTGAGTGTATTTGTCTTGCGTGTTGTGTCTTAGGTTCACCTGCACTGGTGGAGTCTAGCCTCGGGGTTCTATGTTGCTTCATCTCTCCCACGTTTTACACTACAATGTTTACCCACGCACTATACTCCAACGTGACTTTACTTTGGTCTGCCTACCAGCCCACTTTCCTGCACTCATTGTCTTGTTGTTGTACCTTCTACACCTGTTTCCGCTCACCTGCCCCCTCTACTAGCTCTTTCTCTCTCCCTCCCCCTCTCTCTCTCATTCACACACATATAACGCGTGATTGCAAATATAAAAAAAAATACCATAGTGAAAACAGGAAATAAAACCTGAGCTCTTTCATATTATATATATATATATATATATATATATATATATATATATATATGTGTGTGTGTGTGTGTGTGTGTGTGTGTGTGTGTGTGTGTGTGTGTGTGTGTGTGTGTGTGTGTGTGTGTGTGATCTGCTGTCTGCTGTAGTTACTATTACAATGGTCGCTGTTGTTATTGTTGTTGTTTCCATATACAATATATTTCGGAATGTTGGTTAATTTCCGGAGAAGAGGCTAACTGCACATCACAATATTGTGACCAGTTAGTGCAGATTTCCACTGACTCATTATTATTTTCATGGTGAAGAACTATACTCAAGAGGCTCATTCAGAGCCTAGAGAATGGGATGTCACAAGTTTGATCCGAGAAAAGGAGGTGGTTCCAATTCCTTGAATGAAGAGCCCCTGACCCAGCATCAAGGTGACATTTTAAAGTGACAGATCAACGGATAAAGTGTCCCAACGCCAAAGTGGATTTCTTACGTTCATATTTAAGATTATTTCTCGTAGTTACGCTTAGTGGTGGACCTACATTTGTGTGGCCCTGAAGCTTCAACTGTTATGGCGTCAACTTGGCAACCAGCAACGGCTACCCTATATGATACTTTAATAACCTTTTAAATTTTTATTTTAACAATTATTTTGAGTTGAATTATACTATATTATTATTTTTAAAACTTTCTCATACAGTAGACCCAAAATTTTTAAGAAATGTGAAATAAAGTTGCTTCTGGGGCCCCTCAGGGATTAAGGGCCCCTGAAGGTTAAGCTTCATTAGTTGCACAGTAGATCCGTCCCTGCTTACGTTCTCTAGGTTAGGTTAAGTTCGAAATTATACGCCAAGACGATCAAAGTTTTGATGCAAGAAAAACTGGGAACCACCGAGCGGACTGGAAAATACTCACCACGAGAACATTTTAGTGTGAACGCTACCCGACGATCTTAGAGTGAAAACAACAACATTTGCTTAGGATAGATTGTAGTAGATGAAACTTTCTTTGGGGGGAGGACTAAACCCAGGTGGGTGGATGTGTGTATAACATGAGTCATGCTTGGTGCTCATCATTACATACAACACGTACTAGTATGCACAGCATGACATAATACACAACCCGAACATGGGAGAGAAAAACTTACGATGACGTGTCGGTCCCACCTGGAGCATTTACAAGTCACACTAACACAAGAGAGTGAGAGAGCCAGTATATATAGACGAGGAGGGACAAGGACGGGACCAAGAGAGGAAGAAAACTTAGTGGTAGTGGTAAGGCTGATAGTGGAAGTAGTAGTAGAAGTAATAGTGGTAGTAGAAAGTAGGGAGAGTAGTTTAGTATGAATGCTCTCAATTGTTTCCCCTTGATGGCTGCCAAGCTGGAACTGCCTGTATTACTGTATATACTTTAAATATATCTCACAAGATGGTAATAAGACGATTACAAAGAAATCAGAAAGCGGGCGGGACTTACACCCATGGTAAGTGGTTGATAAAGCTGTCCTGAGAGAAATGTTATTTAACATCAAGATTTGCTCTACACTACGTGTGTTTTTACCATCTAACGTTCTTCGTGGTTCCCTTAAATTGTTCACAATATAACAGTAATAACATAAATGTGTGTGTACTCACCTAATTGTGGTTGTAGGGGTCAATTAATAGCTCCTGGCCCCGATGTGTGTGTTGTTTTAAACACGTTCACAGTTCATCAGATACAAAGACACCAACGTCATCACCAGGAAAAGTCTGCAAAAGAAAGTTTCGATTATTTTACATTAATTTTTGTCTTCACGGAGTTTAGCATTGTGTTACCCTTGTAGTGTCGCAGGGCAAGACACGACGACGTGGGTGTTGCGCTGAAGACAATGAAATTATAGGTGGAGGGATGTGGCAGGATATTGTTTGAGGGGAGGAGGACTGCTGCTGTTGATGGTTGCCTTCAGGCGGTAGTGGGGAGATGAATGAGTAGGGAAAGGGGGTAAACAGGGCAAGGAGGGCGTATTGGAAGGGTAAAAAAAATGGGAGTGTGAAGGTGATTACAAGAGAATGAAGGCTAGAGGAAGCGTACCTCGGGGTGAGGAGATGGGGGGAGGGAAGGTAGTAATAGCTGGGAAGGTACAGGGTGAGGGTGAAGGTCCTGACACCCTCACTACTGACACACTTACTGTGATCAACACTCTCACTTCTGACACCCCCACTACTGACACATTGTGGTCAAGACTCTCACATTCACTTCTGACACCCTCACTACTGACACACTGTGGTCAAGACTCCACATCACTTTGCACCCCACTACTGACACACTGTGGTCAAGACTCTCACATCACTTTGACACCTCACTACTGACACACTGTGGTCAAGACTCTCACACTCACTTCTGACACCCTCACTACTGACACACTGTGGTCAAGACTCTCACATTCACTTCTGACACCCTCACTACTGACACACTGTGGTCAAGACTCTCACATTCACTTCTGACACCCTCACTACTGACACACTGTGGTCAAGACTCTCACACTCACTCTCGACACCCTACTATGATGTGGTACTTCACATACTTCTGACACTCTTGACACACTGTGGTCAAGACTCTCACACTCACTACTTATACACTCACAGGAGACAAGGACCTCACACTATTATTATTAGTGTTGTTGCTGTGGTTGTTACTAATATTTAAAAAAAGTGCACTAGCCTGTATGGGTCATACACCACTCGAAAATTTTCTTCAGCAAACATCTTACTCATTCTTCCAATCTGTCTCTCTGTCTGTCTGTCTCTGTCGACATAGTTCATCAGTATTCCCATTACTGCTGTTGTTTCTTGATGATAGTTGATTTCCTGTGTTTATTTTCTGAGTGTTTCAAGGTGAGAGGCAAGGCTGTCTTCACTGCCAGTCACGTGACCCTCAGCCTTGTCTCACACTTGTCGTGGGAAACTGTTGTTCACGTTACTAAGTTTTTCCTTCCTCTTGTTACCACTGTAGTTGTTTTATTATTGTTATTATGACTATGTTTAAGTATGGAGAGATGTGGATGACTGTGGAGGATTAGTGTGTGTGTGTACTTACCTATTTGTGGTTGCAAGGGTCGATTCACAACTCCTGGCCCCGCCTCTTCACTGGTTGCTACTAGGTCCACTCTCCCTGCCCCCACGTACCAGGCTTTATCTATTTAGCTCTTCCCTTAATGTCCCCCATGCTATGAAAGAATTTACCTGCCTCCACTACCTCACTTTCCAGACTATTCCACTTCCTGACAACTCTGTGACTGAAGAAATACTTCCTAACATCCCTGTGACTCATCAACTTCCAATTGTGATACGTTGTTGCTGTGTCCCATCTCTACAACATCCTGTCTCTGTCCACCTTGTCGATTCCTCTCAGTATTTTATATGTCGTTATCATGTCTCCCCTATCCCTCCTGTTCTCCAGTGTCGTCAGGTCGAGTTCTCTTAACCTCTCCTCGTAGGACATACTCCTTATCTCCGGGACTAGTCTCGTTGCAAACCTTTGCACTTTATCTAGTTTCCTGACGTTATTGGCCAGGTGAGAGCTCCAAATTGGAGCTGCATCCTGCAATATGGACCTGACGTACACAGTGTACAGGGTCCAGAACGACTCCTTACTGAGATGTCAGAATGCTGTTCTTAGGTTTGCTAGTCGTCCATATGCTGCAGCAGTTATTTGGTTGATGTGCGCCTCAGGGGATGTGCTCGATATTATACACACTCCAAAATCCTTTTCCTTGAGTGAGGTTTGTAGTCTTTGGCAAAGAAGACCACAGACTGTACTCTGTCTGTGGTATTTTTTGCCCTTCCCCGATCTTCATGACTTTGCACTTGGTGGGGTTGAACTCCAGGAGCCATTTGCTGGACCAGGCTTGCAGCCTGTCCAGATCCCTCTGTAGTCCTGTATTGTGTGTGTTTGTGGTGAGTGTGATGGATAAGTGTATGGTGGGCATGATGAATCAGTGTGTGGTGGGTATGATGGATCAATGTGTGGTGGGTATGATGGATCAGTGTGTGGTGGGTATGATGGATCAGTGTGTGGTGGGTATGATGAATCAGTGTGTGGTGGGTATGATGGATCAATGTGTGGTGGGTATGATGGATCAGTGTGGGTGGGTATGATGGATCAGTGTGTGGTGGGTATGATGAATCAGTGTGTGGTGGGTGAGTGTGTGGTGGGTGAGTGTTGTGAGTGAGTGTGTGGTGGGTACAGGTGTACAGCCAGGCCAGGTACACAGTGAAGGGGTGGGTGGGTAGTTACATTTGTAATGGTGGGAGGATAAGGTCACCAGGAGAGCTCTGGCCGACACCTGAACCAGCCACCCGTCAAGGTAATTATCTTCCGCTAACTACCCAATAATTCACTGAGGTAAGAGAGTGAAGGAGCCCAGGCCCACTAGATGTGTTCCTCCTCACTCTCTCAGTATTGTGTTAGAGCAAAGATACTGCTCTTTGTAACTTGTTTGTTTTTGCCAAGTAACGACCTGTCCCTGGCTTTAGTGTCCGGCATTAGTCTCTGAAACTTCTGAAATTATTAAACTATATACCATCATTTCATTGTTTGAAGTGCTAAATCCATGTGGGTCATTTAGTGCTAGTAGTATTGGATGCTCGATTCTCCGTACGGTAAACGCCATTTTTTTTTTACCAGCAGATAAGGGTGACCAAAAATAGGGAAACATTCACCATCATTCATTCAGTAGATGTCTTGCCGGAAGTGTTCAGACGTCACAATTCAGATGAGCTTCTGAAGAACAACATCCCCCGCCTTCAAGGGAACGAATTTACCTGGACTTCCTACTCATTTGCTGCAACATTGCAAGGTCCTGAAGATGTTTTGATTGCAACACGGAAGTCCTAGAGCTATCATTCAACTTCCCTTCTTTTTTTTTTTTGCACATTTATATATATATAGGCCATCCAGCATCAACAGGCCAGAGAGCAGCGTAGTGAAAACCAACTCGCAGATATAAACAGTGTCGTGTTTGAGAACCTTCTCTTGAATCTTCTGTTTTTACTGATGTTTTTTTTACAGCAATTCTCTTGGAGTCAAATTGCTTGACGATGACGCAGTAACTACCATCCTCATGACGACCACTGTCGTCTCGTCAGGGTGCCGTAATGAAGTTATCAAACTAGGCTCTGCCTTCATGTGTTTGTCCTCTCTGTGGTTCTTAAGAGTTGAATTAGAATTCTCCACATCATCTTGTTTTATCGGCTTTCTAGAGCAATATTAGTGCGTCTACATGCAGTGGTGACTATTAGTGCGGGGTTGATAACGTCTACATGCAGTGGTGACTATTAGTGCGGGGTTGATAACGTCTACATGCAGTGGTGACTATTAGTGCGGGGTTGATAACGTCTACATGCAGTGGTGACTATTAGTGCGGGGTTGATAACGTCTACATGCAGTGGTGACAATATTAGTGCGGGGTTGATAACGTCTACATGCAGTGGTGACAATATTAGTGCGGGTTGATAACGTCTACATGCAGTGGTGACTATTAGTGCGGGTTGATAACGTCTACATGCAGTGGTGACTATTAGTGCGGGGTTGATAACGTCTACATGCAGTGGTGACAATATTAGTGCGGGGTTGATAACGTCTACATGCAGTGGTGACTATTAGTGCGGGGTTGATAACGTCTACATGCAGTGGTGACTATTAGTGCGGGGTTGATAACGTCTACATGCAGTGGTGACAATATTAGTGCGTGGTTGATACCGCCTACATGCAGTGGTGACAATATTAGTGCGTGGTTGATACCGTCTACATGCAATGGTGACAATATTAGTGCGTGGTTGATACCGTCTACATGCAGTGGTGACAATATTAGTGCGTGGTTGATAACGTGTATATGTAGTGGTGACAATATTAGTGCGTGGTTGATAACGTCTACATGCAGTGGTGACAATATTAGTGCGTGGTTGATAACGTCTACATGCAGTGGTGACAATATTAGTGCGTGGTTGATAACGTCTACATGCAGTGGTGACAATATTAGTGCGTGGTTGATAACGTCTACATGCAATGGTGACAATCTCTGGAGTGTCGTTATGCTTATGTCAGCCTCCATCACCTGCTGCCCCTCACCTGCTGCCTCTCACCTGCTGCCCATCACCTGCTGCCCATCACCTGCTGCCCATCACCTGCTGCCCCTCACCTGCTGCCCCTCACATGCTGCCCCTCACCTGCTGCCCCTCACCTGCTGCCCCTCACCTGCTGCCCATCACCTGCTGCCCCTCACCTGCTGACCCTCACCTGCTGACCCTCACCTGCTGACCCTCACCTGCTGCCCCTCACCTGCTGACCCTCACCTGCTGACCCTCACCTGCTGCCCCTCACCTGCTGCCCATCACCTGCTGCCCCTCACCTGCTGACCCTCACCTGCTGCCCTCACCTGCTGCCCATCACCTGCTGCCCCTCACCTGCTGACCCTCACCTGCTGCCCCTCACCTGCTGCCCCTCACCTGCTGCCCATCACCTGCTGACCCTCACCTGCTGACCCTCACATGCTGCCCCTCACCTGCTGCCCCTCACCTGCTGCCCCTCACCTGCTGCCCCTCACCTGCTGCCCCTCACCTGCTGCCCCTCACCTGCTGCCCCTCACCTGCTGCCCCTCACCTGCTGCCCCTCACCTGCTGACCCTCACCTGCTGCTCATCACCTGCTGCCCCTCACCTGCTGACCCTCACCTGCTGCCCCTCACCTGCTGCCCATCACCTGCTGCCCCTAACCTGCTGCCCCTCACCTGCTGCCCCTCACCTGCTGCCCCTCACCTGCTGCTTCCCAGGTTCCTTGGATATTTCAGTACTTGTTGAAGCTTCATCATTTTTCTTAATTTTTTCAATGTACAATATTTACAATCCACTTAAAAATGGGTACATTTTTACACTACAACACACTTGTGTTACTGCGTCACGTGTGTTGTTGTAGTTCTTGGTGTCAGGACAACACACTTGTGTTACTGCATCACGTGTGTTGTTGTAGTTCTTGGTGTCAGGACAACACACTTGTGTTACTGCATCACGTGTGTTGTTGTAGTTCTTGGTGTCAGGACAACACACTTGTGTTACTGCATCACGTGTGTTGTTGTAGTTCTTGGTGTCAGGACAACACACTTGTGTTACTGCGTCACGTGTGTTGTTGTAGTTCTTGGTGTCAGGACAACACACTTGTGTTACTGCATCACGTGTGTTGTTGTAGTTCTTGGTGTCAGGACAACACACTTGTGTTACTGCATCACGTGTGTTGTTGTAGTTCTTGGTGTCAAGACAACACACTTGTGTTACTGCATCACGTGTGTTGTTGTAGTTCTTGGTGTCAGGACAACACACTTGTGTTACTGCGTCACGTGTGTTGTTGTAGTTCTTGTGTCAGGACAACACACTTGTGTTACTGCATCACGTGTGTTGTTGTAGTTCTTGGTGTCAAGACAACACACTTGTGTTACTGCATCACGTGTGTTGTTGTAGTTCTGGTGTCAGGACAACACACTTGTGTTACTGCGTCACGTGTGTGTTGTAGTTCTTGGTGTCAGGACAACACACTTGTGTTACTGCATCACGTGTGTTGTTGTAGTTCTTGGTGTCAGAACAACACACTTGTGTTACTGCATCACGTGTGTTGTTGTAGTTCTTGGTGTCAAGACAACACACTTGTGTTACTGCGTCACGTGTGTGGACCTGACTTAACTCAGTGAAGACGTGTCTTGTGTGCTCTCTGTCAATCTGAAGAAGATGTCCTCTCTTGAGCTACTCTACCAGCAGCTGAAGGAAGAACTGAGGGTAGCTAAGCTTGAGATACAGCGACTGACTGAGGAAAACAAGAGGATTCGTAGTAATCCTCCTGTTGTGAATCCTCAGCCAGGAAAGGAACCTGGACAGTGGCTAAAACGCATGGGACAGTTAAGGCTCAAGAGGACGGGGGGAGAGGTAGAAACAACGAAGACCCAGGGGAATGTTGTGGAAACATCGAACCCATTCTCCAATGCTACCCGATGAATGTGAGTCGACTTCTGGGAGCGTCACGACGAAAGACACAAAGGAAGGTAAAAACATTGTTGTTGTTGGGGACAGTCAGGTTAGGTACATGGATAGGGCTTTCTGTTTGATTGATAGGAGTAGGAGACAGAGGGTTTGCTTTCCTGGGGCTGGGATGGAGGATATTGTTAGCCGTCTGGGCGACATCATGAGAGGTAATGGGAGCAATCCTATTATCTGTCTCAGTGCTGGAGGCAACGATGTTGGCAGACGTAGGAGTGAGGACCTGACTAGCAGGTTTAGGTCAGCAATAGACATAATTAGGAAGAAGGTGGGAACCCTGTCATATGTGGTATTTTGCCAAGGAGAGAGTTGAAATGAATGGCTGTCCAGGGCAATTGGTGTCAATTGCTGGCTGGACAAATACTGTAAGGAAAATTCAGTAACATTCATTGACAACTGGGACCTCTTCTATGGCAGAAATGACATGTATGCCAGGGATGGGGTTCACTTATCCAGGTCTGGGGTGGGGGCACTGGCAACTGCAGTGGAGGGAGCTGTTAGGGCTTTAAACTAGAAATAGTTAGTGGTATGGGTTTTGGGGGAAAACAGAGAAGTCCCAGTGTAGTAATATTATAAGTTGTAGGAGAACTAGTAATAGGCAGAATAAGGTGGATAGTGGAAAGCTAGTGACACTAGATGACAAGGACAGTAATAGGTATAGTGGAAAAACAGAGATGAGCAGGAAGGGTAAAGAGAAAGGAGGGTCTCTAAATATATATTACACCAATAGTCGTAGTGCTAGGAATAAGATGGACGAGTTGAGATTAGTTGCAAGTACGGGTAATATTGATGTTTTTGCAATAACTGAGACATGGTTTAATATGAAAATCGGACTTGCCTGCCGAATGTCACATTCAGGGTTTTAAATTGTTCCAAGTAGACAGAAGTATCGGGAAGGGGGTGGGGTGGCACTCTATGTCCGTGATCATTTAAATTGTTGTATAAAAATGGGTATAAAGTCTGAATTAACACATACAGAGTCTGTCTGATAGAATTTTCAGAGGGGCATGAAAATTGATTTTAGGTGTGATATACCGTCCCCCAAACTTAGATAGGGTTCAAGTGGAGACTACTATGGGAGGAAATTGTTAAGGCCACAATGCAAGATAACGTAGTTATTCTGGTGGACTTCAACTTTAGTCAAATTGATTGGAATTT